>NTHP01000937.1:12696-105169 GCA_003416845.1 Oplegnathus fasciatus | reverse complement strand
TTTTTTTGTTTGTTTGTATGATGCTAGGGACAGCTGAAGGTGAGCTGCTAGCAGTATGCTGACTTTTGCTCACATCACATCAACTCATTTTTTGAATGATATCCAATCTTGCTAGCTCAGATTGCAACCTTAGTTGTCAAATCTACACATTTTGCACACTTTCAAACTGCTGTAGCAATCAGCAGTTATTGTACTTGTGAACATTTTATCAGTATTAGGTTGTATTGTGTTATGTTGTTCTGTAAATTTGCACAATTAAAAAAACGAATCCCCTCGTTGCTACTTGCACTTTCTCCCTTGTTTCCTCTTTGCCAGACATTGGTTGATTTTTAATTGAGTTTAAGTATTAACTATACAAGCCATGCAGCCTCTTGGCTTGTTTAATACAACATTGTCCAGGTACTTTCATGATGTATTTGGGTGACTGTAACAGACAGGAAGCAAGCTAATGAGATCTACTCTCTTACAATGCGTGTGCATTACAATCACATTCGATGTGACAAAATCCATCTATAATTCATTTAGCTAAGCTGTATTCCTGCTTCTTTCTCTGACCTTCCACGTGTGTGTTACTTCCCTGGGCATCGTCTGGGACCTGTAGACAGAGGGAGTTATTAAGTTGCAGCTGTATCAGCCTCTTGTCACTCACACCATAATAAATGTGAGCTATGCGCATATGGTCACACAGTACATTAACCAGTGGGGTAAAAGCCCTGGGCATTTTTGTAACCTTTTAAGTAAATATTTCTAATTTGGCGCATATGACCAATAAAGTCTTAAGCATGAATTTTATACAAGGGTCTGAGTACAGGAGCTACACTGTGCACTGTTGAAGGGTTGATTGTCTTCAGGTCATGGTGGATGAGATGATTATACTTTTCCAAATAATTAATAATGGTTGTTGTTAGGTTCAAATGTCCACAGCAGGCTGAATGTGTTGGTAAGCATAACATTTAATCAGCTTCTTGGATAAATGTATCTGTTTTATTGTCTTTTGTCCTCTCATCTCTTGGATTTTCAAAAAGTAGGCTATTTCAGTCCATTCTGAGGTTTTGAAGTCCATCACACATTACAAGGATATTTAAGTTAACCTTGAAATACAGACGTCATTGCTTCACTGACCTTTTCAGACTAAACAAATGCTGGATATTGATTTCTTCTTTCCATCAGAGTTCTTCCAGGTAATTAGCCTATCTTTTCCTTTGAAAAGGTTGAAAAGGCTTTAGATGAAACTATTTGAAAAAGCCACAAGAAAGTTTTCTCAAGTTATGCCTCAAGCTACCGTAGTACCCTATCGATTTCAAAACTTATTAGGTTATTAAATTAGGTCTCAGTGTCTAACTGTTACAAAAACCCTTCAACCTTTACTGTTCATACTTTTTCATCCTACAATGGATCGACGGGACGCTGTGATTTTGCTGCAAAGGCAGGTGTTCACAACCTGTATGTTGATCAGGTCAAGTCAGTTTTGTTTATGTAGCCCAAAATCACAGACTTGTCTCTGAGGGCTTCACAAGGTGGTCCGCATCCAAGTATGGATTGAAGGGCATCATCAGACTACCAGAATAGACTAACCTCTATTCCCGTAGGTGAAACTGAAAGGTGATCTAGATCTCCCAATGAATGCCAATTTGTGGTCTCGATAATCCTCATGTAGTGTTTGAGCTGAGCCTCTTACTCCAAACAGACCAGTGGACCAGTGTTGAGTAGAGACGGAGGGATTCGGATGTCTTGGCCACCTTCTATACTTTCATGCACCATTGAGAAGTTAATATAATGTAGCTGTAGCTCTCACAATAATATATTTTGTTTTTTTGCTTTTTTTAAACTTTTATTTGGTTTCTGTTATCTGGTTCAGTCTAATAAAATCTGAGCTTGTAAAAGCAGTTGTCTCTGCTAATGCTAAAAGCCCTTTCATTTTGCTTATGGACTGACAATTGTATTAAGTTGAGTTTTTAGTATTTATTTTAGTATTTATTTTCTATTTTGTCTAATTTTTTAACGTGGTATCACTAGGCAAATACACAAATGAAAGCCAGCTGTTTTAAAAGCTGAGGGCAGAGCACAGCTAGGTGGTTTATCCTTCTCTTTTTGTCTTTCTTCTATCCGATCAATGAGCTTTTTAGTTCTGTGTAAGAAACTGCAGCAACATCTTCTGTTGCAGTGAAGTGTTGTTGGGACAGTGGGTACAATGTGAAAATACAGTGAGGTTGTGTTCAAAACAAACCACAGAGATTTGTGCTGGTGATTATGATGCTGGTTGCTTTACTGGACCTACAAGACTCTAAATGGGTAGACTTTAATTATCTTTTCTTATTTTTTGGTGATTCACTCCCATTGGCCGTTTGAATTTCACAGAAAGGTTTGGTCTGCCTCCAAGGCACCAAGTAATCTCAACAATCAGCTCATCTGTCAGGCCCAGGCAGCGCTGATGTTATCAACACCACCGCTCACAAGGAAGTTGTCAGAGAACATTCTTGGTTATAAAACAGATTATTTCCACCGCATACGTGTTTTTCCCCCCTTTTTGTTACAAATTAAATATCTCTGTTTGGCCAATTCAAGACAACCCACAAGATTAAACTAAGACTATTAAATCTTGTGAATCTTTTTGTCGAAATTGGGATACCGCCACATGGCATTTCCTCCCAGTGATCTAAACCTATGCAACACAACTCTAGCCTGTGTCGCTTCTGGCATTTACTAATTGAAGAGTATCTCATTGACTAAACAACAGTGTTTTCCCCCCTACTCTTATTTAGATCCCATCAAGTTCACTTGAAGTGCCTAATAATTGTATGCGCGGCCCTTATCTTGGCAAACCTTTGACTTTTGTTATATCGTCAACAGTACATAAATTGGAGTGGTCTTTTGCAGATGTTACTCATATCTGTGTCCCAATTTAGTGCTTTTTTTTCTTACTATTACAATCCCACAATCTTGCTTATTTCAGTTGAAGTTGTTTTTTTGTAATGAACAATCTGAAAAATAAATAGACCCCTTCTTTGCACATTTTAATTAGCATCCCTTAATGTCCACTTCATTCAGCAAAGAGACAGTTTATACAGTACAAGAGGTGGAAAGAAATCATGTAGAACCACAGCAATTATACCTCGAGCCAAAGAATTGGTTTAAATGGTTTGGCTCAGTGATTTCTATTCTCCCTCTTCCACAACAGCACCACTGGGAGAAAATGCATAAGGACATGGAGAGTTTTCAGAGACATAAATCAATTTCATACCCATGCTCTTTCATTTTTCTTTTTCTCTCTCTCTTTCTCTTTGCTCTCTACACTTTAAATCTCTAGAAACTTTTAATTTTCTAACTCTGTCTCATACAGTTCCCATTTTACATGGATAACATGTAGGTGCTCTCCAAATACAGCGAGAATAACAATGAGCCTGCACCTGGGGCATCAAAATGAATGTCTTAATGGTTTGTAGTTCTTGGCCCTTTTTGCCATGTTGTACAAATTAGCACCTTATTGATACAAATCCCAGCATTTTGAAAGATGGCTCAAACAAGCATTTGGTTATGGTTCATGTGGCTCTGTTGCTCAAGGCCTCAAAACACTTTACATTATATGGAACAAATCACCTCATCCATCACTTAAGTGGAGCTTGTAGTCTTTATATTCTTGTGGGCACAATGGGGATAGATTGTAAACCCCCCCTGTACATATTGTGCCACACAGCCAAACAATAGTGAATTGTAAAAACTGATCTTAACACCTAAACTAGTTAGTGACACACTGCTGTAATATTCCATTAGAAAAGAACAAGTCTTTTTTTTATATATATTGTATTCCAAGGTGTCAGTGCTGGATGTATCTTTCTTTTTATAGTTCTGTATAATGATCTCAATGGATAAGAAGAAGTCCACACTCTTTGTCCTCCACTCTGTATCATTTTGATGGTTAACTTCAACTGTCTCTTCTGGACTCAGTCTTAATTTCTCTCTCTTTCTCTCTGTGTCTCTCTTTAGGACCCCTGAGCAGTGTCCCAGTGTGGTGTCTCTGTTGTCAGAGAGCTACAACCCTCATGTGCGTTGCGGAGCTGCCATGGCTCTGGGCATCTGCTGTGCCGGGACAGGCAACAAGGTGAGTGCGTCCCCCCTAATACCCCTCCTTTTTTAACTTTTAAAAAGCTGTTACCTTACGTAGCCTTTTTCTCTCATGGTGTTGAGCTGCTGTTAATGAAACTCGACACAATGTTTCAAGATAAAAGCCCACCAGGAACGTAGGAATTTTGCTAACTGTATTGATTGCAGGCTTTTAATGTGAAACACATGCAACAATGTTTGACATTAATTAACAGCAGCTTAACACTAACATATTGAAAAGGGA
Organism: Oplegnathus fasciatus; assembly: GCA_003416845.1. Lineage (NCBI taxonomy): Eukaryota > Metazoa > Chordata > Actinopteri > Centrarchiformes > Oplegnathidae > Oplegnathus > Oplegnathus fasciatus. The sequence goes on along the minus strand of NTHP01000937.1, from coordinate 100,824 downwards.
AAAAGGTTATAATAATAGCCTGTTTGAAAATAAAGGCATTATTCTCTCTTCTACTACTTGAGAATTTGCAATGTCTCATTTTCCAGCTCCCATTAAACATACTATACACAAGGGTGAACCATATGAACCATACCTTACATCAAATTACCACACACATTTTTTTTTGCTAGTAATCCCAGTTCCAAAATGCAAATAATGAGTTCTTATTTAATGAGATGTCTGCACAAGAGTATACTCCCGTTAAAATTGGTGCTCATAACTGGAATTAATGTTCCTCATAAATCTCTGTACAAGAAAAGCTTAGATGGCATTTTTTCATCCATGAAGGCAGCATTGGAGCTGCTGACCTCATTTATCCTATGTGCTTTATTTGTGTCTTGGCATAACATGTGCGTCATAGATGCAAAGACTACCTATGCTGTGCAAAGGGTTTTCCTTAAAGCAGCCAAGTGATTGCTCCTCTGAGTCTCATCTTAGTAACTTCTGAAGAGGCTACAGAACGCAAGTCTGTACTCGCCCATTTGAGAAAACATAGTCACTTTTCTCCAGAACAAATTCTGCTTTGATCAGATAAATTTATATAATTGGTCTAATGCTGTTGCTCAACAGATGAGCCGTTATTATGCCAAGATGATCATACAAGACGGTCATCTTCTTTTGAACCTCACCTGCTTCAATTTTTAAATCATACCACAGTTTGATTGAATTGCTTCAACCATTATCTTGGTTACTGAATACAGTGATTAAAACAAAGTAAGCAGCTATTTAACTATTTGCTTAGATTTTCATGGAGGGTCAGCACTGAGGAGCTCATAAATTGTGGAAAGTTCTTGGGAGATTTGCTGATAAAATGGTCCAAATTGGCACCCAGTCACCGGACTGTACCCTGCCATCGTGTTTGGGTTCATTGAAGTCCCAAAAGGAGAGTGAAGAAGACAGAAGTCGGGGGTGCTGCCAGTTCCTGAGTTGTCTAACTATGTGGGCTGATCAGTCTCAGGTGGCACATCCCAAGCAGAGTCATGGCTAATTGCACCCTGAGCCTTGAAGCACAATGTGAATGTTTTGGACTAGATCAGGCCGAGGCATGCTACAGAGCTGATCAGCTCCAAAGCTCCACTGCTTGGTTTTTCCAGAATAAAACCTCGAGCACATTAGGTCCTTAGAGAGAGTAATGATGTTGTGGCAAGAGAAGTGGGTCACCTATTTAGAGGTAGCACATTCCTTTGCCATCATTTATACACCTTGGGTTTTGGATATTTTTACTGGACTGGTGTTGCTAATCTGTTTTTATACGTAAAAGAAAAAAACTGCACAGGATTGCTTTGACCTTTTGTGTAGTTTGTTTTATGCTGATTTTGCACCATAATAATCTCAAGAACAACTCAGTTTGTTCAGTGAATTCGATGAAAGCATTGTTCACCAAGAAATATGTGTGCAAATGTAATGTTAAAAAACCAAACAGTATTCTGAAACACTGAAATGGTTCTTGTGAGTCTGTCATTTGATACAGTTTTATAAATATGTATGAAAATGGAAATTATGTCGTGGTAAAGAGTGTTCTGCACTGTTCCATTTATTTACACAAGCTTCTGGCCAGTTTTTAGCAGTACTGAATTGAATGTAATTTAAAGTCCAACTCACACTGAGGCACAAGCCTGAAGAAAACAGTCTACCACTTTACATGGATTAAGAGGATCTTAAGCAACCACATTATGTGTCGACATGCTCTGCTGATTGGGCCTGACAGTAAATACCCTCAATTAAACCGCCCGACAACCTATCAGGAACAGGATGTGGTCGACTAGTGTTGGCTTTACACTCTTACTTATCATCCCGGTACACGGCTGTCTCAGCCAGCTGAGACGAGAGCGCTGATGAAACATGGTTTATTTTACCTCCACTGTCATCATCCTCGTTTGTTTCTCTTTCCTCGGCGGAGCTGACGCCTCCCTCAGAGTCTGGTGGTGTGGGTTACTGCCATTACTGCTCAGCTGAGAACAGAGGACAGTGCAGAAATAAAAGGAGGAAAGAGGTGGTCCTCCCTCATTTTTATTTTTTTATTCTTTTACTCACAGTGATCATGGGAGGAAGGCGGTGCTTGTTGTAACTGTTACTCAGTTGACCCGGGCAACCAGATATGGATGACACTAATGTCATTAATTTGTGTGGTCTGGTTGCCTCTGTTGATAATCCCTTTTCCTGTATTTAACCAATCAAAAGTGCCCCTGTTCTGTTGCACTGATGTGCTCTGTTGGACATGGCAAAATATAAAATGTGAATGAAATGAAAAACATTAAATTGTCAGTTTAATGTCTGCTACAATCTTACACAACTGAAAAACTACAGATTTCACTACTACGGGACTATGGCAGAATTAAGTGGTCATTATTAAGATTACTACTTTTTTAAAGCTGTACTAAACAAATCATCTCGCAACTGTGCACTAGAACTTTAGTGTTAGCCAGTCCATCATTGTTACTCTGATTTTGCATTTCAGCTTAGCCACCTGAGATAGAAACAAATATTCATTAAATTGCCATTTTCATTATTGAAATATAGAGATTACACAGGATGCCTATCATTTCCAATTTAAAACTGAAAAATATGGTAACCATTCTGCCAACTTTACCAAATGATGGTTTTCAGCCTGGCAACCAGTTTTAAAACTTACTGTTGGGCTGTGGAGGGCTTGGCCTTGAGAGACTCTAACTGATGAAACATGCTATATTTTATATTTATGTTTTGTTTTTTTCTAGTACAGCACCTGTTTATGTTGCATAATTGCAGGCTTAAAGGTCATTATAAAGTAATGGAAATTCTGAAGAAACGTACACCTGCCCAGGGAAATTTGGCCTCATCGGTCTTGAAAACTTGTGCCGAGTGCTGAGGTCTCCTTCTTGCAGCAGAGGTTTTGGTCCTAATTTTCATCAAAGAGGACTGTGAGCGGCCCTGAAAGATCAATTCATTTATACACTTGTACCTCAAGGAGGTTGACCTAATGCTTTCTTGAAATACATACATGGGGAAATTCGTTTGATTAAATTAACATTCTTTTACACCAAAGAGCAACTTTTCCCACTCCAAATCATTTTAATATGATCAGCCATTCATTGCTACCTAATTTGGCAGTACACATGGCAGTAGATGTTTATTTCCAAGCCCCATAAGGGTTGTGCAGCTTCTAAATAACCGTTTACTGAAAGTACACGTTTAAGCAACATTACCAACTTTTCTGTTATACCTTTCCCTCCACAGGAGGCCATCAATCTGCTGGAGCCCATGACCAATGACCCAGTAAATTATGTGAGACAGGGCGCCCTCATTGCCTCTGCCCTCATCATGATCCAGCAGACTGAAGTCACCTGTCCTAAGGTACGTGCAGAATGTTTGTAGTTTGCTTTGCTTTTTCTGTCAAGACTTGTTTGATTGCTTCACAGTTATTAATGAAATTGGTTTATAGCCAGCAGTGATAACAGCCGTGAGCAGAGAAATTTCCTTTTGAATGTGAACTAGTTTGTAAAAATGTATGGAGCACAAAGAGCACTGCTCTGTGTTTTTGTCTGGGTGGGCTTTAGGTGTTAACAGCATGTCCCAGTGACTCTTAAAATCATGCTCAATACCACTGAGACCAGAGCTTTTGCTGAGGTAAAGAGTGAGGGGAAAGAAAAGGGGAAGACTTGACCAAAAGCAGAAAGCATCAGAACAGTTAAGACAGAGGGAAAGAAATCTGTGTCATGGAAGACTGGAGAGTGACTAGTCCAGGCATAACTGCATGCACTCGCCCTCGGAGCACCTCGTACTTTGTCATAGACTGTTAAGATTTGCCAGACACATTTTCAAAGACTCCTCATCTGCACGGCAACAGTCCTTAAAGCTCAAGGCGGTATGTAGGATTGTGCGAGAGGCAGTTTTTTCAAACAGTAGAACATCAGGAGATATTACATCCACGACTGTTTATTTCAAAGTCCCAGTCTTTGTAATTTCCAGCTCTGCTTTACAGTTGTAGACAGACGTCATCGGTCTCTAGTTTCAGGTAAATTGGCCAAATTGGCCAATAACTATCCAGTGCAGTGTTTACTCAAAGTTTCACTCTGGTTATCGAGATATGCTTTGAGTGCTGGGACTCCCACAGGTACTACACCATCATCGTGGGTGTGGCAACGCTGATGTGGCTTTGTTATGAATATTGTGCTGACAGAGTGCAAGTTTGACAAATTGTATTACAACCTGTGATAGCCACATTCAGAGGTATACCTACCCCTTAATTTGCAGAGCCTCTGACAAAGAGGCACAGACTTGGCATAAAAATTGCAACCGTACACCCTCTCTGCAGTATTTTAAAGCCTGAGGGGATTCTTAGTCATTAATTACATTCACAAAATGAAGTCACAATGACAAACTAGGTTTACTAAAAGGCGTATTGGTACAGTTGTGTTGCATAGTATTCCCCAGAGTCAAGCTTTAAACACAGACATCTTTGTTAAGATTGAAATGTTGGTAGTTTGCAACCATATAACCTTGTTTTTTTAAATTATGCATTTCTCCAAGCATGTTTTCCTGCACAAGCTCTAGACTCCAACATTTTATTTTTGTTTAAACTGAGAGCTGTTAGTGTAAATTAGGGTCATATAACATGTTAAAGTTCACATTTTTATTGGATTCAAAATTTCACATTAGGTAGTCACTATGATATACTATAATTCTCAAATTTAAAGAAAGGAACCTGTCTATGATGCAAAGAATCATAACACAAATAATTGCTTTTTGACACCAATGGCCAACCACAACATTTTTATGTGATGTACATTAACTTATTTTCCTCCCTGTACTATTTTAGGTGAACCAGTTCAGGCAGCTTTATGCAAAGGTGATCAACGACAAGCATGATGACGTTATGGCCAAGTTCGGCGCCATCCTGGCCCAGGGAATCCTCGATGCAGGTCAGTCTCCAAACAGAAGTGCACAAGGCGTATTTACCTGTTTATACTGGCTGTTAGTTGGAAATAAAGTCTGTTAACTGGAAAAACACCATCTTAATCTCCTCAGTAGGCAATGGGTTTATCCGTGTCTGTTACTGAGCAAGAGATCAAACCGGTTTGTGGTCCCTCCCGCCTTTGTGCCTTCACCCCTCAGGGGGATACGAAAAGACCCAATTTCTTAATTACACTAAAACAAGTGAACTGCTCTAACTGTGATGTGGGTTTGTGGTTTTGTGTGTGTGTCGTAATTTGAGCTCCTTTCACGCTCAAGCAAACACAGAGTAACCCTTTTCGGTTGACCACCCGTGCACTGTGTCTCTGGAACAGATCACGCTAAGGTGCATTAGCGCCTGGCGCTCCTACCTCAGCTCTGCTGTGCTCTCAGCCATATGGCCTGTTGGTCTCCCCCTGGTGATTACTGTTTGTCTGATAGTCTCTGTGTTTGTGTGTCTGTGCGGGTGTTTGTGGACATAAGCATGCAGCGCGTGTTTGTGTGTGTGAGGTCCTAGAGAGCTGCACATCATCACATGGAGAGCTTCACACTCGCACACAGGCAGAGCACACCCATATTCACATGTATACACAAACCCTCGACGCAGGCAGAAGCAGAAACCCATTTTCTAGCACTAACATGAAACCCTGTGTGCTAAGCCAGAAAGAAACCAGCTCTGTTTACACACTGCTGTCTAAATACACTATCAGGTGTTGCATCTTACACAAAGTGAAGCTGATCTCAAGTATTTGCACCATTACTTCAAAGGATAAGAGCAGCATATGTGTTTTTGAGATGTTGTGACTCATGAACGCTTTTCATCGGTCATAAAATTGCCTTTCGATTAACTCCACCCCTCCTGCAGCATTATTTGATGCTTATTTTGTTCTGAGCAGATTAGCCATCTTGATGACAGGCAGGACCTCAATCATATATCAAATCAGGCACATTAACCGTGCCGCAAACATGCCGAGATGACCCTGCGTGCGACCTACCAGACAAACCCTGATCACCGGTGTCATTTTTCATACAGCAGACCCCCTTCCCCTCCCACTCCCCAGTGTGTAGCTTACAGTTTAAACACATTCAGGCAGGAAACGCGCCACTCCTGTTCGAATGTCAGACACGACCTAGCTCGTGTGGTGTGAATGTTTTCGTATCCTGGCTCTTCTAGGGGGTTAGGTGTTTTTTGAGGTACACGGGTAATTGTATTTAATTTGACGGGCGGAAGCGATTAGAGCTCAGTTTCATGATCACTGATGCTCATTACCCAGGAAATGTCAGTCTCTTTTGCTCATTCATTCACACTCTCTCTCCTGCCCCTACATGTTAAGCCTCTATTTACAGACTTTCCCTCTTTCCCAGCTTTAATTACTGGTTTTCTCTCTCATTTAAGTAATAAACATGCCCGACCTTTCTGTTCTACTGGATTCACTTGTTTCATCTTTTCAAAGCGACACAGCAAGCAGGTAGATAACACCTTTGGAGAGTCAGTCCTGTCCCCCCTACCTCCCCCACCAACCCCTTGAAACGAAAGTTGGCCCACCAAACTAAGAGTTGGCAAAAACAGCGGGTGGGGGGGTGGGGCGGGGGGAGGGGGATCCCGCTAGTCAAGTGCTCTCAACCTCTTCTCAAGTTTTTAAGAGACTCTTAAGCACCAAGTTGTGGTGCAGCGAGCAGACCTCGTGACTCATTCTGGCCAACGTTCAATCTGTGGGACTGGAATGGTTTCAACACTGGTTCAGATGTCAAGATAAGGCCCCGTTATTAAATCAACAGCAGAAGATTCCACTGGTATTGTCTGGGCAAATCTCATTTTTAGTTGGAAGGGCTACTCCCTAGTAACCTATCCTTTTTTTTTAAAGGAAAGTTTTTCTCTTCATCCCTGTAGAAATGACAGATTCATCCTGGTTCCCTCCTATCTTCTCTTCCTCTCCCTCCCTCTGTCTTCCCTTCTGCAATCCCTCCCTACTGTTTGTCCCAGAAAGGCCACAGAAGGTCTGTTACTCTTTGGTACTGCTCCAAGGAGCACCCTTGACCCCTGTTCATCTCCTTCTTTTTTGTCAGATCCACAGAAAAACTGAAATTGACCTAAGTTTCTATTTGGTAGAGCACACACTTTTCACCACGAGTGGCCACAGTGAGGGTCAAACCCTTAACCCCAGTGATACCTGTGGAGTTGTACAAAAATCCTCACACGGATGCACATACTCTTTCTTAGAAGGAAATGGCGTCATTTTTGTCACACTAGCATTACAAGAGCATTTTTGTCCTTTTTACTTTTGTGGTAAAATTATTAAACAGATCCTAATACAATATCTGTAGCCTGCAACAATGTTCCAGTTATCCAAAAGGCTACATTATTGTTATTTTTCTGGAATGATAAGAGATAAATGCAAGCTAAAGTATGGAAGCATTTTTTCTCTCTTAAAATTCCTTTTCGCTTTGTGTTGTGTGAAGTATACGTGCAGTTACCAGTTTATTAGGTACACCTAGCTAAAACTAATTCCTCATCGATATAAATGGGGTGGACAAAACACTAGAAACAGTATAATGCAATACAATACCACTGCAGCCTCCAAAATGACCATAAAGTTGAATTAACACCTCTTTAATACAGATTCAGCAAAAACTGAACATTATAACCTTCATGAAGGTTGGATTTATTGCAGGGATGTTTTATTGGACTACATTAATTTTAGCTAGGTGCACCCGAAAGAGTGTATACTTAGTTGTTCCTACCAAAAAATGACCATGTGGTGAATAATAAAAAAACTTTTGCATGGGGTAACAGAACATTTTCTTGACCATGGAACAGAAAGCCTAGATAAAAATTAATTAAAAACAAATTTGCTCCTTAGAAAAATCAAGTTGCAAATGAGCTCCATAAAAACTCAAACTACTTCAACGCAGCTGGCAAAGGCATCTGTTATTTTTGGGACAGCTGACACAGCTCTTGTGATGTAGATGGATTATTAATCTCCTGTGTAGCTCCCATCTAATGATAATGAATGAAGTTTATTTTTTAAATTTAAATGCAGGATGCTGTAGACAATGCATTCCTGGGATTAATTGGCTTGCCAGTTTGTCCTTGTAATATAAATCCTGCTCAGGGATCAGCAGATCAGACAAGTTGAAGCCAAAAGACAGCCTCACCAGGGTGGTGACCATCCTGGTCTCTACCCTCATTAACCTCCCACTCCCTCATTTTATGATTCTTGTGCCAAGTTGAAATGGGTTTGTTTCACAATCTGTGATCAGTATGATTCCCCCAAAAACTGAACAATAAAAAGAAATATAATCGTTAAAGTACATTTCGTTAAGTAGTTGGCTTCCAAGTTTGCACCTTTTTGTTATTTGTATTTGCTCAGGGTAGTCTATAAACTGCGAGGTTTATTGTGTATGTTGAGTGCCATTGATGCTAATCGTGGATTCTCATATCACTGGTTTCAGTCACAGCTCTCCTGTGATCAAACTCAAACCTAAATTGATGGGAGTACATTTTCTACCCATAGTGAAACTGTCGTCTACTGAGCAGTATGTATTTTAACCTCTATGTATCAGGGATATGTAAGACTTGCTTGAGGTTTGCTCTGCATGCATTTTCCTTTTCAGCACTCTGCTGTTTTGCTGAAAATGCATGCTCTTTTTCAACCCCGTCCTGATTCAACATTTTATACAAAAATCTGAAATTTGTGTCACCAGCAGTTAATGCATAATGCAGCAGTTGTATATTATGCCAAAGAGATGGAACAGTACTGTATATTACTGTTGAATTTTAGCTTGCAAACTGATTGCCAACAAAGTGATGTGCAATTGGTTTTGAGATTGCTGATTATCATTAAGGTTTGTTATAGCCTAGAAATGTGCTGTATCCATGCTGAAAATAAAATCTTAGTTAGGATGTTGTGGAAGAAGCACCCGGGTTGTTATGTGTATGGTGAATCTGTTCCACTATCCTCTGTGGCGCACTGATTTCTCATCTCTTCTCTTTCATTGGTCTTTTTGAAAAGCTGAAACACAATATTGGGACATTTTGTCTGTCTGTAAACACAAAACACCTCGTCATATAAAGTTAAAAGCAGTTATTTTGGTTGCAACTGCACCGGGTGTGTTAAGAAGTGGTACAATTGCATATCAAGTCAAAGATGTTAATGGATACAAATAGACGTTGATTCGCTGTTCGAATGGAGGTGAAGATATGCCCGCACACACTGAAAGTTTTTTAGGCAGGAGTAAAAAAAATTGCGTTGATCACAAGCTGTATGACTCCACTCCTAGTATCTTGTCTCTGTGTGTTCATGTAGAAAAAATACAAAAGTCTGGAGGAAAATGTGTACAAATAAAGCAAGACAACAATTTGCTTTATGTTCATTCTGAATGTACCTTGACTAATGGGAGCTGTTGCTCTTTGTAAAATTGTTTTATCAGTGTTAAAATGACATATTATCTAATTGTGCTATAGTATGGAAATATGAAATGCACAAAGTGTTGGAGTCTTATTGTGCTGTCATATTAGAGTTACTTTGCATAACATTTGTTTTTAACTGGTGTGTCATCTGGTGAATGACTATCATATAGGTCTGTGTCATAATACTGAAACCCTGTCTACCTCCTCTGCCCTCTGTTGTCCAGGTGGACGTAATGTGACCATCTCTCTGCAGTCCCGGACGGGTCACACTCACATGCCATCGATGGTCGGCCTGCTAGTCTTCACCCAGTTCTGGTTCTGGTTCCCCCTCTCCCACTTCCTGTCACTGGCCTTCACACCGACTGCTATAATCGGCCTCAACAAGGACCTCAAGGTACTGAACTGGCTAGACTTGCTGTGATTAGTGCGTCAGAAATGTGATTTTTTTTTTTTCCAACACAGGTCTGGAAAAAAAACATAATTAAAAAAGTTTCCTTTCAGATGTTCAAAACATCGAGCAAAATTGGCACACAATGCAGGAATTACTTTTATTAGTTGGCATCCTAAGAGGAAATTCCATGACAAGCACTCTGCAAAGGTAAACCACTACGTCATGCATTATTTTGTGTTAATCAAAGGGGATTCTCCTGCGTATATCTTTTTCCACATAGTTTTGATTGAAATATGATATTGTTTGTTTTTATATAATATTGTACAACTGTTACTGTGTTAATGTTAAAATATAATTGCTCTGGTGGGGGGGGGCTGCTGCTGAATTAGTATTTGGCACTGCGTTTGGTGCAGAAAATATTTAGGTTCTTTCCTTGGTAACAACTGTCACCAGCAGCCTTTCCTTAACGAGGCCCTCCTGACTGTGGGCCTGTTCTGGCCCCCCACCACTCGCACACTGATGCCAAGGGATCACTGTGACATATTGGGGTCTTAAACAGACATTAAATGGGCATTATCTCTTCATTGCTACCCGAATCGGCAGCGCCTGACACCACGGACACCCACACACTTTTGCGTATTGTGCATTCCCAGCTTTACAAGGCACTTGAGAATATATTTGGTGTAAAGCCCCAAATAATACACTGGGGATGGAGTGCAGAAGGAAGGAGGGCACAGCAGTGTTTAATAGACCATGTGCTGCACCCTGCCAAGGCTCGTCAGCACCTGTTTAACAACGCAGCACGAGTCTTCACAGACTTTGCCTCTTATCATTGGACAAAGAACATCTTTATCATTTACCAGTTTTATTTTTTAACAAAAAACTTAGGTTAGCTTCTAAGAGAAGACAAGAAGTCCCTTCACTGCCTCGCTGGTGCTCTTTCTGCATCCATACTGCAGTGAAACGGCTAAATTATGAGGTGATAAAAAAATAAGAAGGCCTGGTCACATCTTGTGCTGCTCTGAGACTGTTTAGTCATTCAGTTTCAGAACACTGTTATAATTTGAAGGCTCACACTAAACAGAAGACACCTGGTGCTGCTCTGGCTGGAGATCTTCTTTTATGTTTGTCTGGGTAAAGTTGACAGAGCACTTTTTCATTTTTACTTAAGGTTAGGCCTGTAGCTCATTGGTGAAGGAGGGTGTTGTAATAAGGGCTTCTTCTTTTGTCCAACCAGTTAAATGTAAATTTAACTTTTAAAATCTAAATAACCTAACTAAGCCAAGCTATTTCCAGTTACAGCACTTCCTGTAACACTTCAATAGGCTTTTACTGAGAACGGAGTGTTACAGGAAGTGTCAACAGCGTATGTTCTCACACTTAATCCTCCTGTAGACTCACCTGTATTTTGTGGATGTATTTCTGGTATTTTTGTGGATATATTTTTTGTCCTTTTTTTGTTTGTTTGTTTTAATTAAAAAAAAAAAAAAAAAGCCTCCTGTGGACAGGTGTTGGGCATTATGGTTTCGCTATAAGCACTCAACACAGTGCATCTGGACCTTGTGCATAAATGTTGCAACTCTAATGCTGCTGTGATGTCCACATCATATTAAAATAAACATGGATGTAAACAAGGCAGGATTTAAAATACTTAAAAAAAAAAAATAGGCTTTGCAAATGTTTTATGAGGAAGGAAATACATTCCACATGTTTGTTAGAGCTCAAGGATACACACAATGTGCTTTGGTGAGAAATGCTGAATGTAAACAGAAACTTTGCTTGTCTGCAAGAAAACTTAGCTGGGCAACATTTTTACCACTCTGGGTAAAGGGCAACATTTTGTCCCCAGCAGATTTAGGTAGGCAGGTGAAACTCTGAATCTGCAAGAGAGCTGCAACAAAAAGGAAGGAAGTACTAAAGGACAGAAAGCACTGGCTCAGACGATACCATACGGAATGAATATGAAAGGAGTGTTTTATTGGTCTATTTAACCAAAATGACACTGGGTGGCCAGTAGACTCTAAAATCAGCAAATCTGTGTTGAAATATAACATTTGAGATGACATTAAGCTGATAAATTTTAGAGAACGTTTTGATGTGACATTTTCTCTCACAAAAACAGGAAAGAACTGCTGTCTGTCAGTATTTGTCTTGTGCTTATCCTCAATTCACATTTTACTTTAGTTCACTGTTCAGTCTGAGTCTTCCTGAGTTAGAGAACTGATGTCCTGCCACCTTTCCTTGCTAGCCTGTGTTCCACTAGCATCTGTAACTCAAACCAAAGGGTCTAGTCATCAGTCCTGAGATAAATGGGTATTTACTACTGTACTAACTGGTAAAACACCTCGTCCTTTAACTGAGAAAACTAATTAAATGGAGTTAGTGGAACAAATGTTGGCTAGGAGAAGAGGCAGCTCTCTGTTGATTGCGCAGATGAATAAAGTTGCATTTAGGTTCAAGCAAGACGTAGACAAACTAGTCTTTCCAGCTGAGTTTCATTCTTGAGGTAGGAAACAGCAGTTGACAAAACAATCTCACCTCAAGGTCCATTTACTTTCTGCTAAATGGACCTTGAAGTTTACTCACATGATTGTCTCTAAACAGCACTGATCATCTGGTCTGTTAAGGCTATCCTTTCAAAATTAGGTCAGCAAGAAAACTTTACATACATAAATAAAAGGTGATTTGTTTCCAGCAAAATGTCAGACTAAGAGTCTACAGTCATACTAGCGACTCAGTGAGGCTGTACTGAGCGTATTTCACTATTTTCTGACATCTGATTGACTGAAAGACCGAAAGATAATCAAGTAAAGAATTGGCATATTAATAGATAATGAAAAACAAAGTTAGTTTCAGTCCTAGTTAACATGCAGAAGTTTAGCGGGTATATTGGCCAACATTTCACTCGAAACCAAAAATGTCAAGCTCATGGTGGCACTAGATATAAAAGCCAGGAGATTCAGTAGGATTCATCCTCTGGGAACCATGAATGTCTGGTCCAAAGTGAAATGTCTCGACAACTAGTGGATGGATTCGCATGAAAATTTATACAAAGTAGTGGAACGACAAACCAACATTGTCATCCCATGCTAAAAACAACAGAATGATATCTGTTGATGTCGATGCTAGTGGTCCGTTCCCTCTAAAGTGGGTCAGGGTAGATCATGGCCAGGTTATGTAAATTTACTAAACATCTTCTCTTACTCCGTCTTCCTTTTCAGATGCCTAAGGTGCAGTACCGTTCCAACTGTAAGCCCTCCACCTTTGCCTACCCACCAGCTCTGGAGGTTCCCAAAGAGAAAGAGAAGGAGAAGGTGAGAACTGTGGAACTGAGGCGCCACAACACATCAGCTTGTTTTGCTTTCCTTTTTCTTAAATTATTAGTTGAAGAAAGCTGACCTCGCTACATATTGATTTGTGAATAATTTTGAACCCTCCTTGGCAGACTCCTCATTTTCTTGCCCATTATATTTATTATTTCAGCATCTCTGGCCTATTTTTCTCAGTTGCTTCATTTCACAATCCTAGATGCTCTTGGAGAATGTAATGAAAAGACCAAGCGGCGTTTATTTTGTGGTTGACTAGTTTTGTACATTTTAAGCCATGTTTGTAGAAGGTCTGAGTGTCTATGGTATTGTCTTACATTGTGGAAACGTCTCTGCTCTCTCTCTCTCTCTGCATGGCAGGTATCCACCGCTGTTCTTTCCATCACAGCCAAAGCCAAGAAGAAGGAGAAGGAAAAGAAAGAAAAGGAAGAGGAGAAGATGGAAGTGGTGAGTGGAAATGCACAGCCCATTTTATTTCCTTATTTGCTTTCACTCTTTCCATTTTAAAGAAATTCTGGACTCAAAAGAACATGTCTACATTGCAAAGTAGTTAATTCTGTTGATTTATTAAGAATGAAGAGGTTGGAGTAGGGAGTTTTATCTACTGTAACAGAAATGCCTACCCTAAATGAACCCTTTAACATTTACACCCATTTTGTGGGTTGTTTGCCTAAATTAAAACAATTGAACTGTTATTGATCCTTAGACCCTTGCAATGTATTTTGAAGTGAAGTTTTCAAAGATTTATTACGTAATTTAACTCCCAGATTGCTTTGAAGGTAGTGAGATACCATACAATATGCAGGTGTATACTCTGCAGTGCAATAATTTTTACAACAGAGCGTTCTTTTTAAAAATCTCTATCTATCAAACCTGTGTTAACGTTTTCATAATTACGTTATTTTTCATACTACTGTCTGTGAAAGTTGTTCTTAGGCCTAGTGTCCCACAGGCAGAATAGTTTGTGGTAAAATGTTTAACTAAAAACCAAAAGAATAGCCCTTGATGATGTATCTTCCATGTCTGTGTTAAATTTGTTATTTAATGGTGATCGTTCTTATTCCTGTGAACAACTGGTCAAACAGAGACTATATGATAAAACATCGAAGTATTTCTAGGGCTGCTATAATGCAGTTTGATGTCATAAACCTTCGGCAGTGCAAGATGCCCATTTTCTTTTGTTGTCTGACTTCAGCCTCAGTACACCACGTGGCAACACAGCCACAGCTTGTGTCCTGGTTGTGCTGTGTTTAGTTTAAGCATTGCATTCCATTCCATTCGTTGTTTTCTCACCACATGTGCCTTTTCTTGACTGCAAAATTAAATTACACTCTTCACTGAATACCTCTTGGTATGCAGATAAAATCTCAGCTATCCGGATACTTAATGAGGTATCTGAGGCAGATTCGTGCACCCAGTTATCGAGTCTCTTTTGCTCTTTGACCCTATACACACACTTACCTTTATGTCTTTTCTCAAAGTCTGTCTGAATCTTTTCACTTACCCGCCCCCAGTGTTCACAGACGGACTCCGTCAGTCCAGAGCCAGTATAACTTTCACTGGGATTTTCTCTGGGCGTTAGCAGCGCGTTTGATCCGCTCTGCCACGCTACATCTCAGCTCTGGTGCTGAGAGACGATCTTGGAAATGTCCGGCCTGCTCACATCTCAGGCTCTTGATTTTGTTTGGCTTAACTTATCAAGAAGGCAGCTGAAGGGGAGATATCGCTCACACTGGGGTCAGACGGTTCACAATTCACTGCTTGTCATTTTCTCGACAGTTTTATAGAGCTGACTTTATTAACATTTAGCTCATCTATTTTGCCTTAAAATCTTCACTGGGGTATCTTTTTATTTCTACACTAAATATATCAACACTAAAATATGTTGAGTAGAATGATTGAGATGGAAATGGCAGGGAGGGTAAACAGGGTATGGATGAATACAGTGTGTGTTATGAACAATATGATGAGACCGTAGAGCTAAAACGATTAGGCGATTAATTGATGGACAGAAGATTATTCAGCAGCTATTTTAGTAATCAAAGATAACAAAAATATTCCAGCAACTGAAATATGAGGATTTGCTCCTTTTCTTGACTTTCAAATAAGTTAAATATTTTGGGGTTTGAACTGTTGGTTGGACAAAGAACTATTTGAAGATGACACCGTGGACTCCTTATTATAGACAATCAATCATTGAGAAAATAATCGACATAAAAATCAATAATGAAAATAATTGTTTGTTGCAGCCCTAAAATACTGTGTTGTCATTCTGAATTAGTAGACAAAATTTGAGCGCAGCATTTCAATATTTGCTGGGCTGTGGATAAGATCAGAAACAGACTGCTGCTGCTGCTGGTGATAATAAAAGGCTAAACAGATCTGTTGACACACAGATTTCATCAGTAAAGTATTTCAGCGACTGTATCTACAGTTCACACCTGAAGCCTCACATTAGAAACTGAGTCGGAGGAGAAAGGACAGTCTCAGTGTGTCAGAACGTCTGCAAGAGATGATGTAGTTTGGTCTTGAAATACAAAACTTGTTTTTTATTGCCAGCTCCCTTGGCACCTTCTGTCCTTCAGTGTCTTGTTTATAGGTTTCCAGAGTCCGCCTGATAGCCCAACAAATCACTGGCCATCAAGGGCGCCAGAGCAGGAAAGGACTGAATCACAACAGAAAGAAGATTTATTACTCATAACTCCTCCAAACTGACAAATAATGTCACTGGATAGATACTAATACGAGATACTAATAGATTCGGATTATGGTGGGTTTCAACTTCTGTGGATGACCAGCAGTTTTCCTAAGAAATATCTGAATTAAATTTAAGTGTAGTTTTTTTTTTATACATAAAAGACAAATTATGAAATACTTTTATATTTATTTTTAACTCTCTCTTTTAAACTGTGAAGCCCCAGAAAGAGAAGCAGCAGCAGATTCCACAGGGACAAGAACAGCACAAATGAAAAAAAACAAACAAGTACATTAAGAAAAGTAATCAATCGTAGTCCTGATGCAGAAAATGCTGCTTCTCTGTCACAGGAGGTCCAGGAGGGTGAGAAGGAGAAGGAGAAGGAGAAGGAGAAAGAGAAAAAGGATGAAGAAAAGGAGAAAGAGAAGAAGAAAGAGGCAGAGCCAAACTTCCAGCTCCTGGAGAACCCGGCCAGAGTGATGCCGGCTCAACTCAAAGTCCTCAACATGCCAGAGACCTGCCGCTACCAGCCCTTCAAACCGGTAACAACATACCTCTGTCTGAATGTGTGTGTGCGTGTGCGTGTGCGTGTGCGTGTCTGCAGTTCAAACGATTCACCGGCCATACCAGCAGGGTGTCCCGATCAAGAGCTGGTTGGTTCGATTGATAGTTAAACAAACTAACTTCAGTTTGAAAAGCTGCTTTGAAGAGTCGTTTTCATACTTGTAGTTTGGTTTACATGATACGAACTAAAGAAATAAATGATGCATTGTTGCCTTTATAGTTCTGGGATAATTACTGTGTAGTCGCCACGATTTCTAATGAGAAACCTCCAAAATACACGCAGTAGGACACAAACGTAACACACCTCTGTTTTAAGTGCTCATGAAATCCCAGCACTCCTGTGGTGATGAGCATACTTGTTAGCATGGAAACCTAATGATCTTACATAAATGTACTGTATGCTGTGATTATGCCAACTGGTTATAAGATCGCCTCCGTCACAGTTAATGATCAGCAGATGGATTTAATAGTTTAGCTCTTGAATTCATGCTAAAATCACACATCTACTACCATTTTAAAATGTTGTTTTGGGTCAGTTTTGCTTACAAACCACAAACTCCACCAGAGTTCACTTAGAAGAGATCCACCTTTTCAATTGGTCTCAGTCCGTTTGTGTAATCCACGCCAGAGTTCAGCTTTCACACCAGTCTAAACAAACAGAAACCAAACAGACAAATACACCTGAGTGTGTTCAAACCACACCAAACAGGTTGGGCATAGGGCTGTCAGTTTTTCCAAGAATCAAGTTTGAATGAATTTTGAATGACACACAATTCATTCGAATGAATTACCTGCCGACGAGAACACTGAAAAATGATGGCATTCTTACGAGCTTCTGGCAAGGGGCCTGCTGAAGCTGGGTGTGCCAAAAAGTAGGCAGTCAGATGAGGTTGTACACTTACGTTGCTCCGCTCGTCTGTGGAGCCTCCGCTGCCTCACTTGGGTGACAAGCTAGCAGGTGAGTCCGCAGATTTGTTGTCGCTGTAGAGTAACACCACTGCTTTGTACAAAGTCGACAAACAGCCTTATCTTTGTTAGTTACTCTACGGAACCCAAAATACTTCCACACGCTGCTTCTCAGATGCTTTGGAGTCTGTTGCACTTACAGACTGTAAATTTTGAATTCAAACATGTCATTTAAGTTCGAATATGAACTTTTCCCCCCACGTTCGAACGAACATTCGAATTTCGAATAAAAATTGACAGCCCTAGTTGGGCGTGAAAGCACACTACATTTATTACTATTAATATCTGGGTCCATTTTATTTGTATATAATGTCAAGATACTATTTCCAGGTACAGCTTCAAGATGTTATTCAGCTGTCTCAAACTTTAATTGTGAATAATATGTTATGTTTTTAGTCCTTCTGCATCAAAGAGCGAATGCCTTTATTAAGAATCACCATGTGACATAACAATCATCGAGGGAGAAATCATCACAGAAATGTTTTTACTACTGGTAGCCAGAATAGACCAAATGCGATAATGACACGTCCCAAATAAGGTGTACATCTACAAGTGACAACTGAATTACAACATTTACACACACAAAAACATCTGGAATGTACTAAACATCAATTTAAAAATATTTAACAATGTAAAAGTATCTCAGAGAGGAGTTTTTCCTTTTAAAATAAATGGCTCAAATCAGGATCCAGCCTGTTGGTTGGTTTTGGCCTCTGTCAAACAGAAACTCCCCTCTCTCTTCGGTCCTGTAAACCAGACGGCTGCGGTCCTGCTGTAAATGTTGACAGTTTCCCGCAGTAAATGGCAGGATAACACGCAGTCACCCAATGAGCACTCACCGCAGTCCTGTAAAGAGGAAGTACTGTTTGATTTTGTGTCCAGCAAGCTAAGCTCAGAGTCTTACTTTGTACGACTTCTTGTATCAAGTGCCAAAATGGTGTCTTTGCTTGTCTCAAGTTTCGTAATGCTGCTTTCCTTTTAAGGGTTTGTTTTTGCATTCAAAGACGGGTTTAGGAAGTGAAGAGGTTTTACAGACTTATCTTGAAATCTGGTCAGTGTCGGGAGGTTTATTGAAAGCCTATGATGTGGGTCAACTTACGTTAATATAAAGTTTCCTCTCTTTGAATCTTCACTAGAGCTGAATGGTTCCACAAACTGATTATTTAAACTCCACTTTTTAGTTCTGTTCAAGACCTTTTACTTTTGAATTATTTAACCCTTTTCCCCCCTCAGAATCTCTTATTTGTTCACACGTGATTTATGGTTGTACCATTATGTCAAATTGAAACAATGTGGATTGTCAAGGGACCCTGAGTTAAAACATTTAATATTTTTTGTTATATTGTATAATTTAGGTTATTTCATACACACTCTATACTGAACCCTTAAGTCTTTTATTGTGCTTACATGGTGCAACTTCCTGTGCTTAATCAAGTTACCACAAAAAACGACTAACTAATGCACACACACAATACACGGAAAGTTGGGAGTAATGGCAGGGTTAATGGGGGTTCCCCACAGCTCATTTCTGCCCCTGGGCCCCTGAGAGGGTTAATCTGGCCCTGACTATTAAACAGTGTGTGTTGGTTCCAGCAGGATTAGAGTACTTAAAGAGGAGATTCTTATGGCTGTGACAGATTTCCTCTCTTTACCTTTTTAGTGCGCTGCATCGCCTGCTTTCTGCTTGGTCATTGTAGTTTAGTCAGACTGCAGCACTCTGTAACTGCTGAGTTCAGTTTCTTTCCAGCTGTTACACAAGCATCAAGTTCCTTGTCAACAGTGAAGAGTGAAGCAAATGCAGTGCAGCTTGTTCTGTCCACTTTGATACTTTAAACACAAACATCTGCACTCGACTCGTCCGCTAAATACTAATGGTGATTCTTCCCGTCTGTCACCAGCTCCATACAGGCGGGATCATCATCATGAAAGACACCAGCGAGGAGGAGGAGGAGCTGGTGGAGCCCGTCTCTGCTCACGGCCCCAAAATTGAGGAGGAAGAGCAGGAACCAGAGCCGCCCGAGCCCTTCGAGTACATTGACGAGTAGAAATGCTCTCATGGCAAAGGTATGCTCGCAGAAATCACTCCTGAGTCTTGTTATTCATTCATAACTTTTAAGTGTCTGCTGATGTTCACCACACTGGTCTTGTTTCCACATTTTTTGGCACAGAAAACATGGCTGCTGCCCCACCTAAAATGTTTTGAATGCTTACAGAGTTCTTAAGTACATACGATATGTGTTTTTTAAGAGACATTTTATCCTTACAGCGGTAGGAAGACCTGAATCTGCCTTGATTTTTAATTCATTTATATCTAGTAGGTCTTTAAAAGTCATACATTTAAGACACCGAGGCCACAACAGCATTAGTTTCACAGCCAGAAAATCAAACTATTGCACAATAGTGTGGTAGCGTGGCTGCTCACAGTGTGAAAGTACACTTAAGGTTACATATAATACTGTGTGACTGATCTGCAGACACCTCTCTCTAACACATTCCCATGAAGCTGTCGGCCCATTTTCTTAGGAAGTAACGTCATGTGACATACAATGCAGGTCTGTGCTGCTGTTTCCAAGCCTAACCTAGTTTCACCCGTCACTGACGCTGAGGAACGTAAACATCACTGCCATCTCCAAACGCCAGCCTAGAGGGCAAACCTTCTCACCAACGAAGCGGGATGCTTAATGACTTCTGGCTGCTTGTTGTGTTTGTGTTGGATCGGCTGCGGCCTGCCTCCCATGTTGGAGCTCGCTGTTGCATGTGATGGGACCGATGAGGTGTCAATGACCAAATTAGGGCCTCTGCGCGTACTATGTCATCTCTTTATGAGGTTCCAGTGCTGTGTGTGACAGATTAAACACCGCAGAGATCCTTGTCAGGCTGACTTCGTGGCTGAGGTGTTGTGTGCCAGAGTCAGCGAGGCGGCCAAGTGGTTAGAGTGACAGAGTCGTCGTAGAAGGTCACATCTGTTTTACTGACTGTATGTTTTCTGGTGTTTAAGCCCCAACACAGTCGTGCTTCACCCACGCAGGTGGTTTCACTTCATCTACTCTTGTCAGGACTGTGTACAAACTCTCCTGTTAGCTCAAACAAACATGGACCACGACTGAAATGCAGTACTTCAATCGCTCTTCGAACTATAATACAGTGGACTGTGTAGCGTGTACATATGGGACATTGGACACATACCCTTTATGTTTTATTATAAGGGTCGTAATAAGCTCTTCGGCATACACCTTTTTTTTGGTCATTGTTAAAATCTATTTTTGACATTTACTCATTATTTTGTAGCTGTTTAAGCCACTAAGTTATTATTTTTGTTTCATTTTATTATTAATTTGTAACTTGAAGAAATCAATAAAGACTAATTCAATTTAAAACTCTCCACAGCTGGCAGAGTATTTACAACCGCTCATCAATTCTTATGACTCAGTAATTAATCTAATAAACACCTTTAATGAAGAACTTCTGTCGAAACAAAGATCCCCCACATTTTCATTAGACTCCATTCTCTTATATAGATTAAATACTGTTGTTGCTGATGGTGAGTGGGAGTCCAGCACTTTTTAAATTGATCAACAGCAGATACAGTCACTATATGCTGTTGCAGCTATTCAGCATCTAATGCTTCTACTGTACATGTGGCACCTTGACAAAAAAATTTTCACCTTCATTGGACTGTGGTATTAGTTCCCACTGCCAGTTTGGTTCAAATAAAAATGTCAAATTGCTTAAATTCACAATAACTGATGGAACCTTTCCCTATTTTATTTGATCGTTCTTATTAATCAGATTGTTGCTTGATATTTCCTGATGTTTGTGTACTTGTTTTTGGGAAGGTTTAGATTATTAAAATGAAGTAAATCACCTCTAACCGACGTCTTTTTTTTCCTCTCCTCAGGCACCAGGAGAAGTGAGATCCCAGCATGTCGGTCCAGCGTCTCCCCCCCTCTGTGCATCCATCTATCCATCCACCTCCCTGCTTCACTTCCTCTTTTACACGTTTCTTTCCCGCTCTGGCTCCTCATTCGCCAGACAGGGAATGTTTTACATTCTCAAATTGTATAATTTTCTGTCCGTACAATAAAAAAATGATGTATATTGGAGACTGGAGAGTGTGTGTGTTTATTTGAGTGGATATTTCAGCAGGCGTGCATTGAGGGAATTTTTCTAATCCCATACATTTAGACTGGTTTACATTTTCAGCACTCAGCAGCAGCTGCTACAGTCTGTCTCTGTANTTTTTTTTTTTTTTTTTGTGTAGTTCACTACTGAAACTACAAATAATTTTGGGCCATAAAAGGAAATAAAAATAAAATGATTTTTTATTTTTATTTTACCATTGTTTCTCTACTGTAATTGAACCCCCAGCTCCGACCCAGTTTCTCCCATCCTGAGCGCTGTGAAGGCATGCCCAGGCGATGCATTCGTCAGGCAGCCACCACCACACACTTCACCTTTCTCATGAATAGTGGGGTATTTTATTTTTCTGGTTTATGTGTTATGTGTTTAAGTGGCTGATGGCATGTCACTAGTGGTTCAGTGGCAAATGCAGAGCCCTAGACTGGTATATAACGAAAACGGTACAGTGGAACATGAGCAGAATACTACTTAAGGGATCGGCATATACTGCTGAACCACAGGTGACAACCTCAGCCACTTTCACACCATTAAAGGTGTGTTCACACCAAACACACCTTTAGGTGGAACACGAGCGGCATACCACTTAAGGGATTGGCATATTCTGTTGAACAACAACACACCATCAGTTATGTAACAGTTATGTTATCTGAGACTTTCACACAGAAATACATTTCTTTATGCAGTTCTGATTCTAAGAATACAGAGTTAATCATGTGTGTTTGTGGTTCTCTTTAAATCATTAACACTTCAGAAAAACTTTCAAAACTTTTAATTGAGCTGAACTGGCTATGTACCATTTTCTTCAGCGCTTGCTTTTGGCTCTATTCGATTTGAAAACTGGCAGGGTGCAAAAGGACCCGTCAAGCCATCATCATCATCAACTTTTTAAAACCGAGCCATTAGTGAGCAGTGAAACTCCTCCATCATTTTTTTTTTTTCAAATCTCCATGCAGGGAAAAGAGGATGTTTAGCACATTTGGAGAAGTTTCGGACAGGTGCTGATTTGTTATGTCTTACTTTAAATCAAAATGAATAAAGTACAGTTGGTGAAAGGACAAGTTCACATTCTTTGAAGTCCATCTTAAAACAACAAGCCCATAGTACATTAAAACCGTTTGTGGTTACTGTTGTTATTGTTCCTCCTGTCAGCTGAAGCTAATATGAGGCTTTAATAGTCTGAGTCAGTCAAATATCTTCCAGTAATTCGTAATGCTAGTATGAAAGTCCCTTTGTTTTTCCTTGCTGAGGGGCGGTAAAGTGATTTTAGTACCAATAAGACTAACTTTAGAAAATATCCACTTGATTTGTTCAGCTCTGAAGCCTCATATTAGCTTCAAATGCATTTTTACGCAGAACAAGGACTCCACCAATTTTACACAAGAAGTTCAATTTACTTGTTAAGAGTGCTACACAGCCTGTGAAGACAGTTGTATAATGCCTTCATTTTAGGAGGCAGAGGAGGGCCTGATGAAAAGACACGAACCAGTTGCATTATAGGAATTGTAGGATCCAGAGCTTTTGGAGCTTCACCCATACTAGGGACCAAAAGTCAGGATATCTCGGCCTGCGCTGCTTCACTGTTCTTCTTTTAATCTGTTTTCTGGTATAGCTCAGACCATTCAATCAATTATTCCATATTTAAAGAGTGTAGACGCACCAAACAAATATCAGGAAGATCTGTACAAAATCACGTTTTTTACACATTTATTTGGCATATATAAAGAAGAAATGATCAAAAACATGCACAAAATAAAATGTTTATGTTTTACCATATAGCTAGAAGAATAAGCAGAAGACAGATATTTACTGAGCTGGAACGTGTGAACTCGGCACACTGCAGAAACCAAGAAGCATCAGATGTCTTTTAAATCACTAATCATGAAACTGCAGAGTGCGACTGATTGCCTGTGAAATTTAAGCTAATGTTGCTGATCATTAGACTGTCTCCCCCAGCTGCAATCATCTTTCTCCCATCAAAGAATTATTTTCTCAGACTCTGAAGTTATTATTTCACTCTTGTTTGTTTACTGCTGAAGTTGTGTTATCTTATAATAAAATAAAACCTTTTTATTTTGCTTAATAGAAACTCAATAGCGATCGATCAGTTCGAGTGTTATACATCCAACTTGAATCCAACTATCCACCTTGTAAATGGACTCAAGACTGCTGCAGATTCTTTTTTTTTTCTTGTGGTTTTTGGTCTCAAGTTAATCATCTTCAAGTGGCCAGTTTGCCCAACCGAAGTGTGATTATATTCACGCTTCATGTGGAAAAGTGGTTCGGGAAGCGTTGAGGAAATGATAACACAGGCGGTTGTTTTCTGCATGAAATGTGTTGGAATGCCGCTCGTTTGATTTTTTTAATGCGTAAGACTGGTGGAAAAACGTCTCTGCTGTGAAGTGAGCGGTCGTCAGAGATGGTTTGCAGCCCGTCCACTCCCATCACTGAACCAGCATATGCACATTTTGGCCAGACATTTAGTCTAATCAACTCCTCCCTTCACATTCCCAGATACTTGGTCATGGAGGGCTGTTAAACAACTTCATCGAGTCTTTCCGAATCTTTCCTTGTCTCGGTCGAAACACGCTCCTCTGAGGTCTGTCTGACTTTGACCTTGACGACCAAATCCATCATCATTATCACTCAGCATGTGACCCAGTGAGGTGGAGGAAGAAGCATCTGCTGTTTGACTGATGCACAACTGAACTCCATGCAGGTCTGACTGGACCCATCCTATTTATAGAGACCGTTTGAGTCCACAGCTGAGGGATGAACTTTCTATTACAGGATCATATTCCTGGAGATGCGGTAACACCACGTAGTCCCCACGGGAGGGAATGTTTAGTCACACTGCAGCCTCCCCTCCCTCCTCCTCTCTCTGCTCCACATCTCCTTGTTTCTGTGCTCTTTTCCAGCTCAGATGAGAAGAGGTCTGCTGCAGCCTCCTCTTCCCGGACGTCCCAGGGAAGCACGGGTGGGATGAGATGCAGATTTGTCAGTCTGTGTGTGGAAAATCTGCCTCTGTACATAGACACATATTTGCAGCTGCTCAAACATTCATACTCTCACATTTTTCTGTGATGGAGTGGACTTCCTCGTCACACCTCTTGTCTCTCCACCTGGCAAACTAACACGCGATATGAATCAGTTTTTCACCGAAGAACCTCAAAGCTCTCCAACGTTTCTTACAGCAAAACTCGGTTTTGGAGCTTTGTCTCGTCCATACTACATGTACTTCCAGTGGTGGAAGAAGTGGAAAATCTTGTACTTAAAGGTGTAGTCTATGATTCTGGAGAAAGCTTGTTGATACTTGAACTCAACAATCAAACAAATACACCCCTCTCTTCAGTGCTCCTTCAAACTCGCACGAGTAACTCACAGCATTAGTTTGTCCTGTGTATGAGCACGAGTTGTGACATATTATACCAAGATGTTGAGTGGAAACGCGGCTAAAGCGTCGGTATTTGACGACCTGGGTTGGTGGCTCTACCCGAGTCGCTCTGTTTGTTTCCCGTTTACAGAGCCAGGGCTGTGTATGAACACCGGACTTTTTTTCAGCGCACACACAGAACGGAAAGCTAGCAGACCGTGAGGAGATATTCACAGAATTTGACAAAAACTGTTTTGGATTAGAATCGTAGGCGACATCTTTAAGTAAAAGTAGCAAGTAAAAGTTCTGCATTCAAAATTTTACTTACAAAAAAAGTACAAAAGTTATTTGTTTGAGTGAGTCATTTAATTTATTTTAGTAATAATAGTAACAACTAATCGATTAATCGAGAAAATGATCGACAGATTAATCAATAATGAAAATAATCATTAGCTGCAGCCCTAGTTAGTAGAAAGAATGAAAATTGGCCAGCAGTTCACCAATATTCATATTTAAACATTCAGCTGATGTTCTTATTCAGACAGATTTACGATTCGTAATCAGTCTGTCTCTCTAACCTCTGAGCTTGGACTTGTGCTTTTTAGGAAGTGTGAAAGAAAGTCTGCAGCTCTGAATTCCGTAATGACTTTAACTGCGAAGCACCATACAAGGAAATAGGATCCTTTGGTTGCATCCAGTCATGAGGGCCAAGCTGTGGAGAGGAGATGGAGGCAGGCGGCCAACCAGCAGCGACTAACGTCTGTCAGTAAACTGACAAAGCAAACATCAAGACATGAGGAGGAAGAGGAGGAGGGCGATGGTTTGTGTGAGCAGACGGAGCATGTAGTCACCGTCTGTGGATGCAGCGATGGTGGTGACTGTGTCGATGAAAGGATGGAGGGTCAGCAGCGCTGTTAAAGCAAACAAGTGGACCCACCGGAGAGCTCATTGGTCAGGTCAGCGAGTGTGTGGCCTGCGGACAGGGTCGAGGTCTCTGAGAGTTTTTGGCTGGACTCGAGGACCAGCGAGTGATGTGCCGATGGTCCATGATGGAGCTCTGGACTGGGCAGACTGTTCTGGATTGAGGTTCGACAAACTCAGGATGTTGTGGATTTTGGCCTCAGCAGCCTCCGGCTCGAAAGTTTCCTTCTATCTCTGACGGTGAAAAGATAGAGACCTCCTATGAGGAAGAAGCGTGGAGGAGAGTTGATATAAACAGTTCCTGTGATAATAATCCCAGCTGACCTTTATACACACATCCAGTGTTCTTTGTATTGTGCTTACTTATTCCTTTTTAGTCAGCGTTCTCTTTTTGTCAACTCACACTGCCTCATCTGAGGCCAACAAGCTGGAAATCATTATTGAGCTGTTGGATTTCAAGATTCTCTGTCCAGCCAAGTGACTGCTCCTGCACACTGACCTGAAACGATTCATCATTTGACCAAACATTAATCAAATTAAAGTTTTTCTATTATACTTTATATTCTTCATACATTTATATTCTTCATGTGTGTTTGCACTTTATTTGTCTAACACTGGGATTTTTTTCTCTAGATTATATATTATATCTCTATAAATGCAACATCTACTGTATGTGTGTCCATCCTGGAAGAAGGATCCCTCTTCCGCTGTGTTGACCGTCTGTTTTTCCTGTTAAAAGGTTTCTCTGTAGAATTTTTCCTTATCCGAAGGGATGGAAGGTATTCTGTACAAACTGTAAACCCACTTGAGGGTAACTTGTGATTTTTGGGGCTATATGAATAAAGTTGAGTTGACTTAATTATTTCAAGTCATGTATGAATGCCAAACATTCGCTGCTTCCAGCTTCTCAAATGTCAGGACTAGATTTTTGAGGCCCACACCAACATCGAAATTTGAGACTTTAAAAAGTCCGATAACAATATATCGGCAAATATTCAATTTCCAACGCAAACACGCAAACATCATTTATAACATTTTTTATAAGGCTAGCTTCAGCATGCTAACATGCTGATGTTTAACAGGTGTAATGTTTACCATGTTCAACATCGTAGTTAAAGGTGTAGTCTGCAATTCTAATCCAGTACACTTTTTGTCAGCGAATGTTTCCTCGCGGTCCGTTAGCTGTCCGTTCTGTGTGTGCGCTGAAAAAAAGTCCTGTGTTCATACACAGCCCTGGCTCTGTAAATGGGAAACAAACAGAGCGGCTTGGGCCGAGCCACACAACTCACGCTCGTGTTTATTCGCATTTAAACAAAACCCCCAAATATTCGCCTCTCCATCTGTTTCCGGTAAATATTCACTGCATCTAGCAAGTCACACATCAGCTGAATTAATCTGGCTTACTACAGCGGTATGATCCCAAAATAAACACATTTTGCTGCGATTTAATTGCAATAAACAGATCAAAAGGATGCCGAAATAACTACATCATGATGCCAACTTGTAAAAAGTCTGAATTCATGCTTTGTCAGGTCTGTCCGCAAGACCGCAAGCAAATAACTTTTAAAATGCTTGTTTTCTGAATGAAGTTCGGATCGATCAGGGCTCTCCAGAATCGCAGACTCCGCCTTTAAGTGTGTCAACATGCTAACATTTGCTAATTAGCACTAAATACAAAGTACAGTTGAGGCTGATGGAAATTAGTATTTAGTTCTGCAGGTGATAAACCAAAGTATTGGACAAATTAAACATTTTAACTGATGATGGGGCTGGATGAAAAGTCAGAGGAAGTTACTACAATTCATCCTGCGGGGAACATGAATGTGTATCAGATTTCATGGCAGTTCAACCAATAGTTGTTGAGATATTTCAGTCTGGACTGAAGACCAACCGACAGACCAACATTGCCGTCAAGAGCCACAAGCTCTACACCGAACCAGTCATGAAATTTGTTCCCAGTTTAAAAGAAATGCTGTATAATTGGTGCAGTTGGTGAGATGTTGCATTAAAATCGATTATGTCTCGTTGAAACGTTTAGATTCAGTCTTACTAACAGAGATGAGTCGGTGATGCTCCACCTGTGTCTGTTACCGACCCACTTGAGCTCCCCGCCTCTCTGCCACATGCGCTGCCTGCCCCGGTGACTAAGGTTTACTGTGTTGACGTTCACTTGGCCCCTCTGAACCCAGATAGGGCGACTGATGTCAAAACAGTCTGAAGAGTTATATAATGCTCTCAGCGGTCACTGGCATCCATCAGCAGCAGCTGGGCAGGACAAGTGGCAAGTCTAAGCACCGCATTTAATCCCTGAACAACACTTCACTGATTAATTACCTTCTTGAAGCCTCTGAGCTCTGCGCTTGAATTCCACAGCTGATGAGAGCCGGTTGAGACCTCGCTGGCTGCTGATCTGCAGGGGCAGGACGCTTTCTGTTGGCTTGTGGACTCGTGGTTCGAGGAACTATCCTGATTCCCCCCAGCAACAACAAACACTGTGTAGGGAAGAATAGCTGCAGAGAAGCTGGCAGACCAGTGTAACAGTCTGGTATATAAGAGTTCGTTTAAGGTCAAAAGACACATTTTACATATTTAGAGATTTATCTGGGCCCAAATATTTTATCACCAATCAAAACCCCTTGCCTCTGATTTATTAAAAAATAAGGGACTCTGCAACAATTCTGATAATCATTAGTCATTTTTGTGAGTTAAAATCACCAAAAATCACAGGTTGCAGCTTCTCGAGTGTGAATATGTGCTGGTTTTTCTTTGCCTTTTATGATAGAGAACCACATACTGTATCTTTGGGGCTTCGGACTCCTGATCAGACAAAAGGTTTTGTGAAATTGTAATAGGCCACTAAGCGATTAATTGTTAGTTGCCGACCCAGTGTGGAAAACCGATATCAGACAGAAAATGTTAATGTAGTCTGGTTTAACTCTCACCCCCATCCAGACCAGTCTTTGCCAGCTTGCTTGCTTGATGTGTTTTTAATCGTTTTTGGACAACAATGTTGGTCTACGGCTCAGAGGAAGAAGCTGTATCATGTTCTGGATACACAGACAATACTTGTGGGATCAATTCATTGTTAGTTTTGGTGTTTTAATGGGATTTGTGTCTCCTAACAGTAGTTGTTTAGGGAGAAGGGCGTTGGTAATTTACTCTGCCACGTGTCCAGCTGTTCTGGGAAGTGTAACCAACACTCGTCTGGTTACGAAGGTCATTTCTCTGACCTTTAGGCTCCCACGGTCCCAACACTCTTTGGATAAGAGGAGCTGAATGCTCCCTCAGTTCCCTGCAGCTGGCTGAGAGGAGTTTTCCATCAGAACAGCTGGACACCAGACCTCCACAGCTGGGGAGACCTGTTGGAAAGCCTGACGGCTGACAGCTCACCGCGGCGTGGAGCAGTGCTCTCTGGGGAGGCTTCACTCAGAAAAAAAAAAAATCTCCACAAAATGGAAGAAAAAAAATAAAAAATTGGACGCAGCCGGGTCTGCCCATTCTGGGAACGCATACTGGAGACAAACTAAACAAGCATTAGTTCTGGAGAACGAGGCGTAGATCTGCAGCCCGGTGAAGGTGGTGCATGGTACAGCACGTTACTGCACATTGTCTAACACCTCAGCCACCTCCACCTTTTTCCCCTCCTCGTCAGTGCGAGTGTGGTGGAGGATACTGTGGTATGAAAGTGTGCTTATAACACTGCGCCTATTCATGCAGCCTGTCCATTCATCATCAGCAGTTAGAGAATACAGGCAGAACTGTTTGGATTCGCGGCACAAGGCCACTCCAAAATACGAAACCTGAACCTTTCTGTTCAGTGTGAACACAAGCGGAGTCAATGTTAGCACTTGTGGCTGAAGATGTGGAGGCCAAGACCGTGCTGTGTAGCATAAATGCTTAAAAAAGAGCAGTATTCTTGCAAGGATGAAGGCTTTTCTTTTATAGGTCAGAGTTTGGGAAACACAAACTTTTCTCACAGGCAGCGGTGAAGCTTGAACTGATGAAGTTCTGACTGAGTGTCTAAAATACAATTTATTTTTATACATTAAACTCCCCAACAGTATTTAAATGAGTTCAAATTAGCTCCACCTTTACCAACTACTACTTACACATTAATACATCAGCAATAATAATCCAATAATATAATTTATAATAGTATAACACTTACAGGGTACATTGCGCTGCTTTCAATACTTTTACTTTTGATACTTTGAAGTAAAACGTGGTGATAATACTTTTGTAATTTTATTTAAGTGACATGTTTAATGCAGGATTCTTACTGAGTGGTGTTTTCTAACTGGCACAAAGTCAGTTTTTATAATGAGACATGGACGGTTAGATGGAAGTCATACTGCAGCATGGACACTGTTGTCTGTAAATTCAGATTTGTTATCCATTACTCTTTACATGATCTAATTGAATGAGAAAGCTGGGACCAAAAACATCTCATTTATTTTGAAATATAGATGCTACAAATTTAAAAAATGAATATAAACACAAAACCGTGTCTGCGGGATGGAGAAAACATTGCTCAGTTTTCCCTTTGAGAGCAACATGAACTAGTTTTTGACACAAATTATCGACTAAAATGTGTGTTTGAAAATCACAAAACCACATCCGAGAAATTAGGATGCCGATTTTTGGAGCTGAAATTCGAAATTACAATATTAACGACTACAATGCTACAAATCTATACCTCAAAAATCCAAGACTGATGTGCGGAGTCCAGCTGGAGGATCAGTTGTTTCGTGTCCACGTGGTCTCTTAACATCACACGCACGCACGCACGCACACACACACACACACACACACACACACACACCTGTTTGTCTGAGATGACTTGTGACCTTTTCTGCTGACAGCTGGTTTTGTCTGCATCTGTTGAAAAATGATGTTCCTCCACAGAGTCAAACATGGACATAAATGATTTCACTGTTCATCTTCCTCTTTAGAATATTTCATATCAATACAATTTGCTATAAATCATCTTTACCTGAGTTTCTTGGTCAAACAGCAGCGTTGAGGCAGAATGAAGGAGCTCTGCAAAAATATCTTCAAGTCTGCAAGTTAGTCAAGTAAATAGTGGCTTAACTTGCAGGACACACAATGTGTTAACTACTAACATTTTCCTTGAACTACAGTGTCAGTATGTTGAAGTGAAGCAAATCAAAAGTTGTCGCTTAATTCAAGAAAATCTAGACTTGTGTGAGGTGAAATGATCTCATCCGACTGGCGTTTTTTGATTTGTTTGAAGAGAAGAAGACTTCAGTCACCACTGGACTCGGTGACTTGTTAACATGAATATGTTCTGTAGTTCGGTCCCTGGCAGCCTGAGCGGCATTAATGGCGGCTTGGCCCTCTCAGCGTTTGTTCACATGGTGTTTTTATGGAGGGAAACGTCTCCAGCGGCGGCCCTTCATTTCTCCACAGGCGAGCAGACCGCAGACTTCCTGGAAAACGCCCGGTGGCCGATTCACAGAGTGAGTGGCGCAGCGGCCGGACCAGACAGGCTGGCACGCATCAGATGACCTTTAACCTCAGACCATATCCTGACATATGGATGGTTGAAATATCTTGTGAAGGCTCAGCAGAAATGCATTATGCTAAAATCTTCATTAGGCAGGAGAATCATTTAATTTTGCTCCATAATTATTTCCTAGCACACTAAAAGGAATTTTGCTTTTTATATTTCTGTATTTATTTGTATTTTTTCCACTTAGAATTGGTATGTATATATGCCATGTGTCTGCACATACTGATTTATTTTCTTACCACTTCACTGCACAGGGTCTGAACAAACATTAGAATTGGACACCATGTATTGGGGAGAATACATCATTAAAATGATTGTATGTACTGACAAATATCAATAGTGTCCTCAAAAATCCAATATCAGCCAGGGTGTGAAGGTTATAAACTGCTGAGATTTCTTCTTTTTTCAGACAATTAAATGCAAGTTTCAAAATGGCCACCGTGGGAATAAAGTCTTCGACCCCTGCAGCTTAAGTGCACATCTTCCATCTCCTGTCTTTATTTGGTGTCACCCTGCTTTACCTTCATCGTTCTTCGTCACATCACAGTTCACACGCAACATTTCGTACACCCTCCTCCTCACTATTTCAGAAGGTGTTCGGTATGTTGAACATGTCCGGCAGCATCGAGGTGAATTATGATCACGCTATCGTTGTTGAAAAAGCGATGTGTTTTCAGGAACATTAGTTTGAGGCAGACTAAACACACACGTTGGCCTGCTGTACACACACACAGACGACTATAAGTCATTTGAAGTGGTGGGCACTACTGGCCTGCATGCCTGTCATTTAAACAGCAGCAGAAATAAACACGCTGTAATTATTAAAGGTGGAATGGGACTGGGTAATATATCTACGGATGTGTATCGAGATTGGCACAGGGAGAAAGTCATGACTTCGCCAGTGTACGTTCAAGACATGAATGAAGCCTCTTTATGTTTTTAAAAAAAGAATAGTTTGCATCTCAGTTTAGGGTAAAGCACAAAGTCTCAGCTGAGTTTAACATTAGAGCCTTGTAGGTTTAGTTTATTGGTAGCAGGTGAAGTGATTAAAGATGATAAACTACAAACACAGAGCAGAAACTCATCTTTGAAGACAAACACTCGTAGTATGGTTTAGCTGAGGTTTAAAACCAAATTCTCAGATGAAAACAAATAAAGTGAACAAATCAAAAACCCAGGGGAAACTCAGACTTACAGAAAGTTGTCTTTCAGGATCCCAGCTGCATTTTCAGGGTGTGCAGGTCAAAAATGTTTCCTCCAAATATGAAAGACTGAAACAGTCCTCCCCCTGCTGGACAGACAGATTACACTGCCGTTTTCTGCTAAACTCAACAGCCCAGTAAAGGCTTGAGAAGTAGTAGGGAAAAAACAATGTGATGACGTTGCAACAACGAAATAAAAACATCTTCAACTTTTCCTCACTAACGAAACAAGAAAAGGCTGTAACACGGGTCAGGGAAGACGACGCTATAAAATGTGAGACTAAATATACAGTGAAAATCCTCGATGGCGTAGACAATTAGGATTTCTATTCTAAACCACATGTAAGCATGTGTGTGAACATACGAAGTCACTTCCACACTATCTGCAAATCTAATTCTTGTTGTTAAACCATGTTTTGTCTTTGACTGATGCCCTTATTCAGTATGATGTACAAAGGTGAGGGTGAAATTAGCTGAAATGATACATTTTGAGCAACAAAAATGTCTCTGCCAAAAACAAGTATTATATATATACTCTTTTCATTATATTGTAACCATAGTACCTTAAGTTGGATCATTTTCTTGTTTACAAAAAGCAAAACATAACGGGCTAATTCTGTAATATTGTTAACAGACCAAGTATACAATGGCTGACTGATGAATTACTGCTTTGCTCTTGAAAAACTCATTTGTGATTAAGAGGAAATGCTCTGCCTTTGAGAGGACATTGGACTTTTATGGCTTTTTAAAAGAGGGAGCCTTTTTGCCTCCAACAAATTTGTGCTACTGTGCGTATTAACACTTTTATTTTCTTTATTCCCTCTTAGATATCATTTTCAATGCCCTTGCAGAAGCTAAAATGTGGTTACAAGTAGATGTGATGTTACGCTGGGCCTTGGTGTGAACGTACTTCAGGATTTTAATGTTTATTTAAAGAAATGAGCTCAGGAGAGGCAGCTAAACGATTTCCTTTTTCTTCACACGAGCAACTTGTGAGTTTAGATCAACTCCGTCCTGACAAACATGTTCCTGTAACGACTTTAATGAAGCCCAATGAGGCAAAGTGTTTGAAATTAAACCTCGAGACCAAGCGAAACAAAAAAAAGAATCAACATTCAGCGATGAATCCTCAGTCCATATGTATTGAAGTTCTTACATATTACAGGGAGAATATACAGTACATGTATACTGGTATACAGACAGGCAATATAAAATGGGCTAAAATTACCGAAGGATACAAAGAACAGCATATACAAAAGCTTATTTAATGATTCAAGTACCACTAACTTTATACTTCAGTTCTCTGCAGAATTCAAAAGCATCTGTACAAAATGTACAAGAATTGTATCCCATGTTGAATTGGCTAAAGGTTTCCTCTGCACTTCATATCATATCTTGCTATATACTGTTAATGTCAAAGAGAAGTGAAAATTTTACAGGTTTTTGAGACAAAAATCACAGATCCTACAGCTCAGTACACAACGTCTATCATGACATTTGCAGATTTCATTTCTGGTCTTGAAAATTTGAGTGAAGTCACCTGATGTTGTCTAAAATAAATCAAACACCCGTTAAGTGAAAATGCTTCTTTAACAACTCAACATATTAAAAATGAAAGGTCAATGTAATTTGCTTCTAATTATAGGGAAACAGAGATAGTGTTCATTTGGTATTCGTCCAGTTAATTAATTTCAATTATCTGCCAGCATAACGTAGAGAGTCTTCAAGTACATAGCAGGTCAGCTGAATATGCAAAAATGTGAAATTTGTCCGCCATTCACGCACCAGATTTAAATTGCCCACCTATGCACCAGGGATTCACAGGAAACGATGCATGATGATGATGATGCATGATCATTTTTTAAATATGTCAGGGAGTGATGGAACAAATAGGAGCTGTTAGATGAAGAGCTGCTCCTCTGTGACGGTCCTGACTCCTTTATTAAGACAACGTGAGTTTGTTTGGCTGCACTGTAAACCGACACACCAGCAGCTCTTCTGTTGTATTTCTGACAAGTAGCTGGTCACTGAGTGTTTTCTGTAGTATGAAACCGCACCTGCTGTTACTGCGGTAACCATGGGTGTCGCCAAATCAACTTAAGGATTTTAACTTGAGTTTAATGGAGCTGTTTCTTTCAAGGAAAAACTATATTCCCTATAATTAATACCAAATCACACAGTTGCTTTCAGGAAACCTTAGGAAAATTAGGAAATTACGAACCTGTAAACTACAGTTTTACTGGTATTTCTAGAATCAACAGGAATAAAATGGCCACACATACTCTATAGGTCCATGTTATCGTACAACTCTTTAACTCTACATCTTAACTTTTTAATCTCATATCAGCATGAGACTGAATCTACAAATTAACAATCATCTCATCATGACTGAAGCTATTTTAATTCCACAAAATCACAACGCTGAAGGGCTGATTGCCTCGCTGACACATACTGCAGGTGACAACATGGAAACTTTAAATGTTCGAAAATAACTAGCATTTAAAAAAAAACAAAAAACTATTACCTATTTAACATTACAGACGCATCAATAACATGTTTACTTCTATAATCACTGTACATTGTTTAACATGTCAAAGTCTTACCATCAAAACTGGTAAACATCAGTGGCGATTTAAGACAAAAAGGATTTGTGCAAATAAGTAAAAGCATATTGCCGTGTATACGCTGCTGAGAGTTCACTAAAGCAAAACTTTGATACAAAAAGATCCTGTAGCATTTGCCTATGCTCATGAAGAGAATCCTATTGAAAAAAGGAAGCACTTAAACATTAAACATAAACACAAACAAACAAATGGAGTATTTAGCAAGTTGTCATGCACTTACCTCTTTACAGCTCTGATGCAGCACACTTCTTTTTTTAATATATCAAAAAAGAAAAGAAATTGTCTTTGAATTTCTTCTGTCAGGAAGTGTGACATAAAAGATTAAACTTAGTCAAAATAACTGACAGCCTTGTTGGCAGCTCTACATTCAGACCAAGTTCAATTATCATTCGATTTAACACTGTACCATTCGCTTATTGTAATAAATCCTACTGGGAAGCACAGTTTAAAAAAACAAAGTGAGGTTTGCCGTTCACAGAAGTTCCCCTTCACTTGAGTGAAAAGCCTGTAGCTTTCAACAAGGGCTGTAATCACGTTAGATATGGTGACATGAGTCCAGCTGTGGAAGCACTAACCGGCTTTAATGCTCAATGACGTTGGGGGGGAAAGTGGACAACGTCTTTCCAGAAATCTTTTTTGTCTCTCTTGGGTTGAGCAGACAGTGTCTCTGAGTGCTAGCGGACGGTGTTTCTGCTGTGTCAGGGTCTCTGCGGATCGTACTGCTGGTAGCGGTTCAGCTTGTCCGGGTCGTTGGAGGCCATGTGGGTGAAATCCTGGAAAATGTCCTGGTAGGTTTCATCTCCTGCAAGAGAAACGAGGACACGAGACATCAACAACAACGAAGGGAAAAAATTAAAGAGAAGTCAGACAAAGCAATGGTTCCCAGCATTTGTTACACACAATTATTTTTTCGGACTTTCCTCTAATTTTTGCTTTTTTCCTGTGAATCACAGAAGACTTTTACCTGTTCAATCCCATAAAAATCCTTCTAATTAAACAATCTGAGAAAAGGCTCACAGTTTATGTCATGACAAGTATATTTTACTTCATTTCAAAAAGGAGCCACAAACCAGCGAGATAGAGAGCAGGACTGCATGATTTAAACCATCCTAACAACAGTAACTATGTCTCAAAACAGTGAAAATAATTACTTCCAACTTTATCTCCTGCTGTGGCACAGGAACATTACACAAGGAGACAATGTGTCATTTAATAACGCATACAAGTATGATTTGTGTCGCTAAAATTTTTACTTTTGTCAGAAAAGTCTGAACTTTAAAACAAGAAAATAGTGCTGTTTGCATTTGTCAGGCAGAGCTGCATGTTGTGACTTTAATGCACTTCGTAGCACTAAAATAACAATCCCTTTAAAGATCCCTAAGAAGAAACTCATTACACTTTACCCTTTAACAGTTCATAAGGATTCAGTTTTGCTCAAATGCACTCCTCTCCACATCAACCCGATTGAATAAGTTCAATAAATACTGTGACATTAAACATCACTGAAGTCATTAAGACTAAACTGCGTCACGAACAAAATCATTATTGCCTCGTCATGCAGGTGTACAACACAATACAATATCGACAGAGTGGAGGGCTCATGCACAGCGACAGTATAATCAGAACAAG
Source organism: Oplegnathus fasciatus (assembly GCA_003416845.1). Lineage (NCBI taxonomy): Eukaryota > Metazoa > Chordata > Actinopteri > Centrarchiformes > Oplegnathidae > Oplegnathus > Oplegnathus fasciatus. Next base: position 64,081 of record NTHP01000937.1, on the reverse strand, counting down.
AAAGAAAAAGAAAAAAGTCAGCCATACCTGTGAGAGAGTCAGCGTGGCTCGAAATATGAAACAGAACAACGCAGAAGAGGCAGAAAAGAAGGGGAAGAACAGAAGAAGCAAAAAGGCAAATGTTTGAGGAAAAACAGCCTTCCATTAGCAACTGGAGATCGAGTCGGAAAGAAAAGACAAGCCCACAGAGAGTCATTTTTGTTAACAACTGTATTGTGTTTAAAGTGCAGGAGTTTATGTACAAAAATACAGTTGTGTTGGCCTCAGCACCCCAAAGGAAAAAAAAAAAAGACAACAGAAGAAAGGCACAAACTCTGGGGAGGAGAGAGAGAAAAGAAAAGCAAAATACAGAAAGGAGAGAGTGAACTTACAGAGACAGAGAAGAGGATGAGAGCAATAAAGAAGACTGTGTTATAGAGGAGAGAGAGCCTCCTCTTACACCAGCAGTGGTTCTCAATCTGTCTGAGTTTCAAGTGTAAATTTCCCTTTTCAGGTTTTTAAATCCATTTTTAGAAGACTACAGGAGACAAATATTTATTAAATAAAAATATATTTATGACAAATATTAAAAGAATTATTGTTATGTTTTAAAAAATATATATATACTTCCCCGCCGGATTTCATAAATCAATGTTTAAATGCCTGAAAAAATCCCAGAGCAACCCACAGAATGAGAACCACTGCTCTGCACTTCTTCTACACACTCAATCAGGTAGAAACACTTGAGTCGAGGGAGCTGTAATTTTAATAAAAAGGGGGGAGAGGTTGGTTCTTCCTCACATTCGTTACCCCTGAATATCCCTCATCAGTCCCATCATTCATCAACTGATTGGAGGCGCTGATGAAGAGGCCCTCTGGTATCAAAGAGGGCGGTGAGCTGATGCTGACAACTAAGCAAATCCTCTCGCAAAGCAAGCCGAGGTGAGGATCATTCAGTGGCTGGAAGCCCGTACTTCAGACTCTACTCTGCTCCTCCTGCTAAAGACAAACCTCCTTCTGTTCCTCTCATGATCACTGCTAGTGCGTCTGCTGTTGACCTCTAAAGGCAACAACAGCCGGCGATAGCTTCTGTACCATTCCCTATCAACAACCGCTGCACACGCTAAAGGAAACAATCAAGAAAAAAAGAAAGAAGAATTACGTGTCATTCCTTGTCATTCAGGTCCAAACATTCCTGACTTATTTTTAAAAAGTGAAAAATCACCACAGAGGATATTTCACTTTTTAAAAAAAGCAGCATTCAGGATAATAACAGTCCTAAAGCAGCACATCTAGCCCTCGACAGAAGATGCTTTATTCTTCTAGGACAAATGGACGACATTTCAGAGGGTAGTCCTCCCTCCTGTGGTCAACACACATAAATGTCCCTTTTCCCTACAATCTAAGAACTCTTAAGAAACCCCTCAGCATCTACTCTAAAGGACACAAGAACCTCATTTACCTGTGAACACAATCACAACACAATCAGTAACCCCTATTCTAACTACTGAACACATCCACCACACTAGTCAGCCATTCAAAACATCACACCCTGTCCTGCCAGCACCAGGGGGCGCTGCTCGATCAACGTGCATTAGCAGAAACGAGCATTTAATCAAAGTGCTTTTGGTGCCCTCCGAGGATTTGGGGCTGCATGGAGCGGAGACATGGGGACGAAACTGGGGTACGTTTCAATTATTCATTCATTCACTATCAATAAAGTGAGTTTTCACTCATCTCTCACTGAATATCTACTTCACTTTTTTTTGCAAAGCTCCCATATGATTAAGATAAATATAAGCTAGGACTAGCAGGTGATAAAAATCTATACATGGTTACATGTGGATATTTTTCTAGACTATTGCACTTGTTGCTTGACGATGTGCCATCCTCAGACAGCTTGTCTATATTTGAGTAAAAACCCACTAACATTCGATACAATCAATGCGATGGCACTAAAAGGCCTTCATCATCTTACAATTTTGGATTTCCCCCGTGATTACGGGCAAAGAGCGAGCACACTTAACTGACTAATAACCAAGACACAATATTGTCGTAACAGGAAGTAAATACCACACAATCGAAAAAAGAAAAGCAAGGATGTGAACACAGGAGCCCCTCGTGGCACTCGCCCCTGTGCAACTCTGCTTATTCTGTCAAACTATAAAGAAATATACGTATGCACATCATTTACAACATGTACAGTAAGTATTCTTATTATACGGTTCCTAGAATTATCTGTATAAAAGAAAACTGTTCTAAAATAGACTTTTTTTTTTTTGACCAGGCATGTCACAACAGCAAGATGCATTATGTTTTGACAACAAACAGTTCAAATAAGTAAACAGGCCTTGAAAATGGTTAAGACTTCAAAAGGGAACCATACAATCGCAGGAGAGAAAAAAAAAAAAAGGTACAGTAGTTGCATAACCATTAATAGGAATGTGCATAAATTACTTCTGACAGGTCAATTTAAAATGAAACTTGGCGGTTTATAGACACACGCTACGCCTTCTCCAGACTGGTCAGATGATTAAAAAAAAAAAGTCATTCAAAAGTCACGATTATTGCCAGATAGTGAAAACTGCCATCACGTTGAGGTCTGAGTGTCACTGGATACTGGTGGCAGTTACTGGGTAGCTAGTTTTTTTTTGCAAATATACTGTGACTGATAGCAGAGACACGACTCTAATTAAAAAAATGAAAAGGATTTTAGCCCAAAAAACAAATTTCTGCTATAAATCACTGAACACCTCTAAAATAGAGGGAATCAGCAACAGTGGTATAATCTAAACTTAAAGGGAGGAAGTACAGACTATCTAGTAAAAAGTGACACCGTTTTTTGTGCTATCAGTAATTTTATATTATTAACAGTCACTTAATTGAAAACGTGGATGTTCCACTTTGGAACAAAACTCTTCAGTAATGTCCAGAGTCGATGGCTTTAACCCTGTCACACTGATACAGTCCAGCACCTGACGTTATACCACACCACGGTGCAGCCGGCCCAGCAGCTGGCAGGAGCTGGGAGGTTAAGATGGTAGTAGCACTCACAATACAGCAGGACACAGGAGCACAACTGACAGAGTTGGGCTCAGTTTACTCGAATCAGTGGATCAAATTTACCCTAACACGGAGGGCTTTTAATACAAAAAGTTGCAATTTGTAATCAAACCACTGAGAATGAATTGTCTTTTCTTGTTGTGTTGTATTCTCGGGTCGATTTGCAGTTTTTCAGTCAACTGACCCCGACTCTGAAACCTGAGCTTTACATTTCCTCTGATAAGCCTGCTTTTACAGTTCGTTGCTCCTGTGTTTAAACGAGAGCGGACAGTTATTAAGTTTCGTCCAGCTGCAGGCTAATAAACTCCTGCATGCACTTCCTGTACTGCATCTCGGTGGGGCTGTTGGTGTTATATTGACCTGACTGGCTGTACGGCCCCTCTGCCTCTCGCATCTCCTCGTTCATCTTGGCCAGTCGCAACCTGGAGAGCGGGGAGAAGAAACAGGAAGTGAGAGATTAGCCACAGTTAAGAGATGCAGTCAATAATCAAACGCTTAAAATTTCACTCTAAAGTCAGGGTTCTAGTTGGATTTGAAAATTAAACGCACTTTTCAAACACAGTAGGTTTATTGCCCATCAAGTACCCTTCTCACAGAAAGACTTATAAATAACACTCTTACAGGCCACTGTGCAACATCTAGAGGGTAATGATCTGAAACTGATTAAGTGGTGACCCCTTGTGGGAAGAAGTTGTTACTCCTTGCTTAATGCCGACAGTTAAGCTGGGTTAGGTTTTGATAGACGCGTATACATTTTTTCGAGCTTGTAATGAAATCATAAAACAGATCATGCCAAAAAAAAAATATGGCTTTTGTAAACAGTTGTGAAGTGGACGTGATAATGTACAATAGTTTTAGAAAATGTTTCCCTCCAGGGTGATGAGCTTGTTTCCTGTCAGGGTTCATTTAGTGACAAAGACCAGCTCACTGTATCTATTTTAACAATTACACTGACTTTCTAAAGCTTTGTATTTCAGAAGCCGTTACAATGCCTTAAATATATTCAAAATAATTAGCCCCACTTGTAGGAGCCTTAACGTTTAACGAAACCTCACTCTGTTTTCTTGAGCACCAAAACCCAAATGGTTTCATGTAGACGACAGTTGTGTTGGTTGGTCGTATTTAATGGCGTGGAAGACAATTCTCTCAGAATAACTTTTGGTAAACAAAGAAAAGTAATAATAATATCAAAAATAACAATAATAACACTCACAGCGTGACGATATCTGCGTTGGCCGCCTCCACCGCTATTGTCAGGGGTGTTTTCTCGTCGATGTCTGCGGCATTTTGATTTGCTCCTCTTTTTAAGAATAAACACACTTGCCTGAAACAGAGAGAGAAGTGTGTCACACATAATCTGGGTCGCATCACGCTCTTCAAAATGCCTCATCGATATTCTCTGAGTAAAAGTTCCGTGAAGTAATGATGACGAGATGTGAGAGACAGACCCTGTGTGTCCCAGCATGGTGGCGTGGTGGAGTGGTCCTCGGCCCTGAGCGTCCTGCTGGTTCACATTAGCTGCATTTTGGAGCAGAAACTCACAGGTGACCAGTGAACCCTGAAAATAAACATTAATGTAACACAGTATATTACTTTCCAGTGACAAAACAAGCAAGTTACTGTATTTATTTAACTTGTCTGAATGATGCTTTTTTTTTAATTTAGCATACATGAAAACACATATACCATCACTGACTGGCTTTATATCATTGATGTGAAATTAATCAAACACAGTCTGTGATGAAGATTAATTTCCTTACTGGTCTTTCAAACTGTCCCCTTAGTATAATAAGTGGTACTGAGCTGACTGGATTATCTGTAGCGATGCTCACCCCCTGCACCGCCATGATAAGAGGCGTCCTCTTGTCGTCCTCTGTGTTCACCCAGTTGACCTCGGCTCCGTGGGCCAGTGCCTCTGCCATGTCCGGCAGGCTGCGGGCACACGAGGCCCAGTAGAGCTGCAGACCCGGGCTGTACTCCTTAGGCTCGTAGAAAACCACCTCCTTACAAGGTGACGGAGGAGGCAGTGTGGCAGGCATGGCCATGGGCGGAGACTCGGCAGCCTCTGAAATAATGGGAAGAAGGAGATGCGATGTGGAAACAGTTGCTAACCACCTGAGACATTTTTTCTCAACAAAAGTAGATTAAATGCCGATTCACCTGTGTATTGTTATCAGTTTCCCTCCCTAAAGATTTCAAGCTGTTTGCACAAATTCCAAACTTTCCCAGGCTTGGAAAATGATTATATTCCTTTATAAGGTTTTCCTAATAGACCTGCATTAAATTACTGGAGAAAACTGTTCTATGACGTTTTCCTTCTTGTCTCCAACATAGTGAATGTCAATATGTGTGTGGTGTTGTTCCTGAACGTTTTCTGCAGGGACGTTTTTTGTCTTTTACAACAATTGGGGCGGTGTATCAGCTCATGTGCAGTTGTCTCCAAGTGGTAGCTTGTAGCTACAGGCTCGTATGATGACACTGACCCATCCTTCTCTTTTAATCTTCGCAATGGCACAGAGGAAGGCATCACTTATTAAGATTATGTGTTTTAAACCAAACTGCAGTTAGCAGCTGTGACTCTTTAACTTGCCGGTTCTTCTTTCTCTTGCATCATTCTTGTCCCCCTGATACTTGTGCAAAATGTTGTTTTGTTAACTCGGCTAATATGACGGTCAGGGATGTTTTTGTAATGACAGGGGTGTGTGGGTGTATGTGTTTGTGTCTTACCTGCATCTGCCAGGCTGTTATTGGAGGGGGTGTTGGCCAGCATCTCCCTGCTCCCATCAGCGCTGTTCTGGATGCCGCTGTCTGCGCTTTTTACTGTAAAACAACTCTGAATCAGTACTTGTGGAGCAACACACAGATGTCAGTCACTGAGAGTAGAAAATAAAAGGAACACCTTCCTGCTGATTGTTTTGGTGGTGGAAAGCAAAAATATTTTGGTAGATCATCACACACAACCTCCTTATGTGTCCCTTTTTGAACACCTGCTGGCTTTTGACAGGTGCTAATTTCTTTCCAGTGTGATTACCAGAAACAGCAGGTGGTCCTAATATTTTGTACAGTAAGTTTACACACAAGTCCCCGGCTGAAATCAACAGAAAGAGAACTGGATGACAGATCCCCACCATCACCTTATGTTTCAGGTCCCTATAATACCAAAAATATGATGAGACAGATACAAATGCAAATACCAGACACTGACCAAAGCCATGTGTGAGAGAAACACTCCCCACCCCCAGGAAAAACAAAACATGGTACGCTCTGCAATGCTCTTAACGTGACGGGATGGTCCGTTAGAAAAGTCCGGATGAGGGAGGAACAGAGGAGTGGATGAAGGGTTGTTAGTCCACAGCCCCAAAGCAGTGAATACAAATGGACAGAGGGGATGGAGAAGCAGGCGAAACACTAAGTGTTTAGTACTTACTGCTCCTGAGCTTGGAGGAGTTGTCAAAGTAGGAGAAGAGCGAGTCAAGCTCGTCAGGACAGAAGAGAGAGTCACGGCGGGCCTCCAAGCCGCTGGCAACAGCTACGTTAGGGATAATGGGAGTTTGGAAATTGGAAGGCGAAGGGTGTAAATTGAGTAGCAGGGTGGGGAGTTTCAGGGAAGGCGGTGAGAGCAGGGGTTAGTCCAGAAGCACAGAACAGCCAGGGGAGGATAGACAGAAGAGAGAGAGAGTGTGAACAAGAGATTGAAGAAGAGGAGAGAGAGTTAGACTACCAGCTCGGTCGACACTGGAAGAGACAGACTACGAGAAGCAATGGGAGGCAAAGAGGGCTTAGACATATGCTGTTCACAGAGAACATACAGTATGCCGATGGGTGGACACTTTTCCACGGCAGTGCAAGAATCACATAAAGCATACAATAGAAAAGCTGGCCACAATCACACACAATGACACTGGCTTTGCCCTCCTGAATTTGTAAAAAAAAGTATTTAGACATTGAGAAAACTTCCAACTTAAAATTGGAAGTTCATATAACACTGCTCCTCATCCATAAATGAGATACATATTTTAGAGAATTAAGGGAAGATGTAGGCTTAACCCAAGAGGCCAAAACTACTGATCCAACAACGCCCAAGCCATCATCAACTGACTTTTAATATCTCCATTTTCAAAATGTACCATGACTTATCCCAAACTACCAGTGATGTTGATTTTTAAATGTTACAAGTAAATACTGTATTTAGTCCAGACAGCTTGTAGGACCTACAGTAGTGGTCTTACATCCATCCAGCTGAAATTCAGTACACTTTCTAGTGGTAATCATTTGTGCGACAACCAGACACCATGCAGGTCAGGATCAGTATCTTTCTATCAGTTTGACTCTGTGAATCATCTGTTACTCATAAACACAAACTCTCGGCTGAAGGTCGTGTCATGTTTGTTCTACTGACCTGACTGTCCGGAGGCGTTTGAACCGGGTCGGAGTTTTGGGGTGGGTGGTGGTGGTCTTGGGGGCAGATGCTCGGAGCTGCTGCTCAGCCTCTTCTCCTGTTTGCTCAGAGAAACCACTTTACTGCGAAGCTCCTCGTCTGACGGCCGGCGTACAAACCGGCGGTCCACGTATTTGGCTTTGATGTAGGCCTCCACCTCGTGTCTGTCAGGAACAAGAAGCATGAGGTTTTATTTGTGAACGAGGTGAGAAATTTAAGCCGTCAGCCTACCGCTCTGACATTTTTACTGCAATTTTATCTATTCAAACCAAGCTACATTTTGAAGCAGAAGCTATACACCAATGGCAGATTGGGTGTTTAATTTAACACAATGAGGCCCAAGTCAATGTGTTTTCAATATATTAAGATAATAATGCCTCTAATGTCTCTAATGAATTATTTTATGATGCAGAAAAAACCCTAAATACCAGGAAATTAATTAAGGTAAAAAAAAGCATTTATTATCTACTGTCTTGCAGACCTTAAAGGTAGGGCTTTTGGTCTGAAAACATGCTTTCTACCAGCTCTGTACCTTGGATCTCCTGGCTGTGGTTTTCTGGCTCCTAGCTCCTCTCGCCGAGCTTCATAGATCTGGTTGATCACTCCGTTTCCCAGTTCGCACATCAACTGCGAAAGGTGTACAATGAAATTAGTAATAATAAATACACCTGGATATGTGCAGTAAAAAGACATTCAAAGGAAGGATCAGCACTTGGTTAAAAGTTAAATTTTGAACTGGATGTTCATTGTTTATGTAAATCAGTTTTTCTCACTCACCTTTAGTAGTTCTGGCTCCCATGTATCCAAAGTCAAAGACCGAACCTTAGAGAAATGCACTCCCAGACTCCTGCAGATAAAAGAAGCATTAAAAAAAGCACAATGGCATTACTCATTACGCTTTAATTGTGAAAGGGTTAATATATTATAAATATAATTAAATCCCTTAAATTTCTGAACCCACTCTGGTTTGGAAATCACAATGAAGGTCCATCAGTTTTTTTAGGTTGTAGTGAGGAAGATAACCTGAATCCCTGGTGATTATTGCTTTATACGGATATCACAGAAACTGACCTGGACACTTTTATTTATTAAAAGTTGGCCTGAATGATAATTAAATATTTCACCCCGGCAAGTAATTAAAGGTCGTCGAAACATCCCTAGCAGGCTTGGTGTTCATAACAGTGAGTTTACATTTCATAAATCCCTGAAGACCTAAATTCACACCATGACCCTGATGGAAAAGTCTTTCTGTAACTGAGCTGACATAGATTTCAGTTTTCACAGAACCAAAATGAACTCAAAATGAACTGTATTCCTGCAAAGTGGTGAATAAATAAATAAAATGTGCTGATATTAGTTCCCTCAGTTTATTAGTTTCTTCTCTTTAAATTTTCACTTAGCACTTAAATGCATAAGTTGGTTATTTAAGAGTTTCATGACTTTGTATCTTCTTTTGTGATTTTTCTTTTTAGTTTGATATTTTATTATCTATCTCCTCCACGGCTCTTTGTTATTGCAGGTCCTGCTTCTGATGTCATTATTATGTGTCTAGCTGTTTGTAACTTCCACATTAAAAGACCTACTATAAGTATTCGTTTATGAAAAACCATATTACTTTACCTGTGGATACCAGAGCACTGTATACAGAGGGTGATGCCCAGGTTGATGCTGGCCCAGCGGGGGTCTGGCTGGCCACAGTCGCAGCAGCAGGCATTGCCTGGGATGACCAGGACCTTCTGCAGGGCACTCTCTCCTTTCAGTGATTTCTCCTTCGGCTCCCCACCTGAGTCCAGGCTCCCCGTCGATGTGGATGACTTCCTATCCAGCTTCTGACATGAGAGAGAAGGATGGTAAAGATTTATTAAGATAGGGTGAAATTAAATTACATTAAACCTTATCCCTGTGGTGTAACTGGGGCATTGTAGCACTAAGAGTTGACACATGGGAAAAAACTGAACGTAAACAAGTGTTATATAACTGGTGTTACATATATAAACACAGGTTAATTAAAGTTTCAACTCATGATTTATTTATCAATTTAATCACCTGAAGTATATGTGAATCCCTTCAACTATCCACTCAGTGTCAGTGTGTTTGGTTTTTACCTCGCCTTCGTCTCCCTTGTCGCGGAAGGCGGTTGCAATGCTGTTCTGGACGGCTTTGATCCAGGCCTGTCGCAGCTTCTCTGAGTCTGCCTGCATCATACAGCTCCTGTTGGGACACACAAGCGTTACACAACTGCTGTCTGCTGAACGTGTGTGTGTGTGTGTGTGTGTGTGTGTGCGTGCGTGCGTGCGTGCGTGCGTGCGTGCGTGAGGTAGGGGGTGTGTACAGTGCTGCTCCACCTTCCATCTTCAGTAACATATTCCAGTGCTCATTAGACTAATAGGGGATATATTTAGGGATATTTCACAGACTCAAACTTACTTGGTGGGTGACACCACTTCGAAACAGAAGCGACGCTCTATGTCCTCACAGTGTTTGACTGTACATAGTCTCAGGTCTTCCACCACCACTGTGGGGTTGTCCTGAGGGGACAACACAGCGGCTTTGGTTAAACACAAACACACACAGACAGACAGAGCTGCACACCTAAAATGTCCCATACAAGATGAAAAAGGTGATGCTCGCTTCTTTTACAACAACAAATACAGCAAATTCAAATATCCAAATTTAAATGTTTGCCACTATTTTAATCAAGCAGGCAGTGACCAGGTCAACTTTGATGACTATATGGATTGGTGTGATTATCCCCTGCTGTCAGGGTGTAGTAAAAATGCTAAAATCACAGCACAGCAGAAGTGTGCCATTCCCACCCTGTGGCAATGGGGCATAAATAATAAATTGGCCAATTGTACTAATAATAATCAACAATTTTTGACTACTAACAGCTTTGCATAGATATGTTTTCCATACTGTGATTTAGCATGTTGCCAGTGCAAAATGTGTCTAACAAAGCCACAAGCTGTTTTTGTCCATCTGCTCTTGAAATGTAGCAAAAATATTTGACACACCATAATTTCTTCAGTGCAATACAATTCACATAAATTTGTATGTTTTGACATGGAACGATAAATGTACGTAAACCAAAAGGTTAAAAAAAATCACACACAGAAACACATCTTCACATGCAGCTAAATGCTACACTAAATGTCTGTTTTGAATTGGCTACTACAGCTCTTAAATGAAGCTACAGCATCCTATTAAAAATACATGGAGGGAATATTTGTGCTGGAAGTCAAACACGTACATATCTGATTGCGGTTGGTGTGCAGGGAGTCACTTGACATACCTTAAATTTCTTCTGGTAAACTAGCTGATTGTTCTGGATGGAGAACCAACGCCTGAAAGGAGATCACGAGAAAAACAAAAGTCACATACAGGTGCCAGTGATGCCCCTAAAATAACATGCTTTGACATCATGATGATGGCAATGCCTCGAGAGAGAGAGAGAGAGAGAGAGAGAGAGAGAGAGAGAGAGAGAGAGAGCGCTCATGAGTAGATACATTGATTCAGAAGGTCGGTATATCACCTCATGTTAGAGTGTATTTAAATATGGTAAAACTATGGTAAATACCTATGTGTGCTGTATAGTTTGGAGAAAAACAATAACATCTGCAGGATTCAGAATGATTTCTAGAGGTTTGTTGGATCCCAAAGCATAAATACAACCGGAGTTATATGGGTCAACTTTAAAAGAAAGAGGTGAGAGTGGTATGATTCATTCAATTGGTTAACTAATGTACTGTATTCCTTCTACGTCCCACCCAATTATATTCTTGTGACCGCGATAAAAAAATTCCTTATCAGAACAACATTTTAAAGTACTGCTGAGGTTTTAAAATGTAAAGCACCTTTAATATCTTTATGCTAAATTTTGATGACAGTGCTTGTCCTTCGAAATCCATAATCAGCCTGCTATAGCTGTTCCTTATCATAAAATTGAAATTGAAATATATTCATAAAGATGCTAATTGAACTGCGTCTGTCGTACCTATTCCACGTCTTGAAGGCATTGCTGGCCCTCTTAAAGAGATAACCCTCCATGGCGATGCCGTTATCTGCATCAACATTGTACTCCAGCTTGGTGTCGTCATTCGAGAAGTCCTGAACAAAAGAGACAAGAAGAGAAAAAGATGGAAAGGAAGTGAGAGTGTCAGAACAAAAGAGGGAAGAGCGAAGACAAAGGAAAGAGATGAGAAAAGATAGAAAACGAAAACAAACGATGGCAGTGTTAAAATAATCGGTAATCAACATGTTTTAGAGTGACTGCACTTTTCCCAAAGTCACAAACGAGGATTGTGATTACTTGGGCTAAGTGAACTTGTACAAAGCAGCACTGCACTGCCGCTGCTCACAGTGACCTGAAAGATGTTTCACACCAAGAACCAGACGAGACAGAAACAAGCTGATGCTTACAGAGTTATATTCTATTACAATGGATTCAATGTATTGCCTGAGAGAAACCCCACTTCACTGAGATTTGTCTCAAGTGCCAAGAATGACCTAGTTTGTCCTGATGATACAAAGCCAGCTACAAGTTCATACAACATGTTTTTGATTCTGTGTGCAAGACACAAAATAATTAAGTGAATAAAGTAAATGGTTAAATTCTAAGATCTCATACTAAGCATTTAAGAGAAGTGGTTAGCCAAGAAGAAGGTTGAGGCTACATTACAAATACTGGAGATGTGAAAAACTGCACTAACAAATGTAAATTATAAGGTTTTTAGTACCTAGTGATTTAGCTACATGTAGGTGGTTAGTGAGTTAGTTATTGTCCTCCAAGGAGTTGCAAAGTGTGCTTTCATGCATCCTTTCTCTCTCTGTCTCTGCTGCTGCTGTAACCCAATCTGGTGTATTGTCATGTGACTGTCCCTGTGGCCAGTCTAGCTTTAACTACCTGAGTTGCTGCCACACTTTCCTAACACCCTCCCAGCTTCCTCAGCTTCAAGTGACATTGAACACCATGACGCATGCGTGTGTGTGTGTGTGTGTGTGTGTGTGTGTCCTTGTGGAGTCAATTTACACCGAGTGTCACCATCTCCACAACCAATTACAGCTTGAGGTCTGTTACTGTAGTGAGCTGCGGGATCATCTTCTCTGTTGTCCTTCTAGAAACATCCAGAGTCTTTTCCCGACACAGATGGGTCTAATTCACCTTGTCCTCCATTATGAAACTAATTAGACACAGTGCTCTGATTTAAATTATATAACCTGAAAAAACTGAGACGAGCTCATATCTTGAGAGCAGTATTTACTGTTCAGAGTTTAACTTGGTGGAGTGAAACAGCTGTGTTAAAGTACATAGTAACCTGCTCATGGTTACCATAAAGCATATCAAAACATTAAACAGACTACAAAATAAACAAAAATACACCAGAGACAAACCCTAGCACAGTAAAGTCTGTAAATAAAATGTGTCCACATTGATAATTCTGTATGCTGAGAGGAAATTACCTCAGTTATTCAGCAGGTGGTGACAATGACTATTTCCTGTTTATTTCCTAGAAAGCACCCGTGTTAAACATGCACATAAAGAGGGGACAAATCGGATAAAGATTCTATATATTCCTATTCTCAGAGGAGGAAACTATAAAAAAGGTTGAGAGTTTTTGTATCCTACAAACATTCTTCTGTTTGTTCTCTTTGTGTTCCTCTTTACGATGTGATATTTACAGTATGTGTTCTATTTTAAACATTTGCTACAAATCTGATTTTTCTCTTCAGACAAAGAATTTGATTGGAATTGAGGATGAAAGCACTCTCCAATAAAGTGTACTCAAACATTTACAGGTATACTACTACAATTTATACTATTATACATGTATGCTTTATAAACTTTCAGTCTGACAAGTGCTCTTGAGTACAGATCAGATCCTCCAACAACAACAACAACCTAAAATCTCCATGTTGCAGACACCCACAATGAAGAGTTCCTCCCACAGTGACGCTAAACAGTCTACAGATTTATCTACTGTATGTGTGTTTGATGTAGAAGCATCATCACTGTGTGTTTCATCACTTTTCTCAGTCTCTATTTACTTCTATTGCACGTTGTTTATTTGTGCATACACGTCGTCTGTCATTGCTTGGATCTGTAAATGTAACCTGAGCAAAAGCTTAAGTTAAACCCCTCTGCCCTATGATACTAGGGTGTATTGGACAGATGCATACATACACACACACACACACACACACCCACACACACACAGAGGCAAACACTATTTTCCAGCATGACATACACTGGGACAACTGAGGTTATTTTGGGTGCACAAGAGGAACAAAATGTGTCTGTATTAAGCTTCTGAACAGAAAGACAATGGAAAGTACCAGTCCAGGCATTCAACAAATCACCTTTTCCTAGAGGAGGGACAAAATTACACCACACAATTTTCACAATTATCCTAATAACTGCAGTTTAAGCTAACAATGTATAGAAAAATAAGTCACACAAATGCAAAATGCATATCTCAGAACCTCAGCAGTGGTATGGTGACAACAATAGGAAAACCACCTTTAATTCAGCTTAGGCCAGGGAAAACATGACACCAACACTGACCTCTTTGATGCATGTGTGCGTTAATTCACACATGTACACACACACACACAAGCACAAATATCTATACAACCATAAATACTGCTGCTGTCATGTGAAAACCTTTTTGGTTCTCTTGTTTCAACTATGGGAACTTCAGACATTTCTGTGACCGCTCGGGCCTGAAAAACCATCTTCAACCCTTTTACATACATTTAAAAACAGGCAGTGGTCAAGCCATAAGTAAGGCTGTTGATCTTAGTTCCTGAAACATTTTAGAGATGCAAGGTTTTCGCCTGACAACAGAGATGTGTTCAGTTGTTATCAACAAGCAAAGAAGTGGCAATCAACTGCAAAGCAACAAACCACTCACTAACTCCAAACCAGCAACCTGAGCTCACTGTAGCACCAACAATGAGGCATCAAGGTAAACATGCTGCATAATCAAGACACATCAACACAAATGAACGTGTAATACACTCTGAAATGAGGAAACAGACGAAGGTGCAATCATCTACACAAACACTGCAATGCAGTCTCTTAGCGTGTGCAGGAGAGGAGATGAAAGACAAGGGGGCAGGTAGGGTTACAAAGCGGAAGTCAGATGGAAATCGATGCAGTGGCTCTACGTACGGAGGTCGACCTCCAAGCGCAAAAGTTGCGGCAGTCTGGTGAAGAGTCGAGCTCAGTCACCTCCTAAAATGTCACACACAGCAAGAGAACGGCACACAGAGAAAAGAAATATATATTTCCTTACTCTAACACAGAGAAAATTTAGATATCATGGATTTGACAAGATAAAAAATGGTGTACAGACAAGAGAAAATACTCAAGCTAAAGAGGCACAAACATAAACACAGACTATTACTATAAATAGCCATGGGCACAGAGACACTGTCACGTGCATGGACACACACATACTCAATCTCCCTCCTTTAGGTGCACTCACCAGATACCAAACGTAGTGAAAACGGCTGAAAATCTTCATTTTTCACAGATTTTATGGAGCGTGAGCCCCCTTGTACGTGTGTGAATGTTTCCCCCGTGAGGCAGATGAATCTTCGCTATCTCAAAGACTCCCTGTGTAGCATCACAACGCCAGTCTGTCATACCCCGAGCAGCGTGGCCTGTCTCTTCAACAAACTCTCACCTCCTCCTCTCCTGTGGCTGTGTATGTCTGACAAAACTTTCGTCACTGCTGCTCCTCCTCCTGAGGCCTCATGCGCCAAGCGAAGGTCACCTGTGTGTGTGTGTGTGGTGTGTGACTGTTGGGTTAGAATAATCAAGTGGATCATCCAGAGGAGCTCGGGCATCAAACATTTATACTGACTGCAGCTTAACAGACGTGCACTCAGCTTTTCCCCTCACTTGTGTGAGTGTGTGTGTAAATAAATGAGCCAATCCTTTAACCATGCTGAATGTCAGTAATGTTTCAGCCTTTAAAATGTGTGCATTTAGTGTGTATGATTGTTAGGAGACTCTGGCTTATTTTCGCAGAAAAATAATCAGACCACTTTAGTATCATAGGTGTTTCAAAACCAGTGACATGTATTTTGTTTCTTTAGGAGATAAGACAGGAAAATCTTTGACTCAGCAGCCCGTCTCTCTCTCTCTCCTGTAGCACCATTGTGACACTGTCATGCTCTGTGGTCACAGCACTGCAGCTGAATAATAAACACAGGCAGATAGGAAGCACACTAAACACAACCTCAGGACCCCCTTCAACTCTCATGGAGGATGGAAGGTTTCATCAAAACAATGACAATGGGAAAGGTTTATGTGCAAGCACAAATTAAGTGAAATAAACTAATAAACTATCCTAAAAGGGAACAATAAGTAGCAGTTTTAGTGTCAGATGACATACAAGACATACTGACACATAAAATAATGGGGGACTGATATGGTCATTCATCAATATGAACATTTGCTTCACAAGCCTTTCAAAACTCACTTTCTGGCTCATACTCGAGTATAAAAGACATTTTCCCAGCACTGCCAGTTTGCCCAACCTTCGCACATTTTTCAACTAGTAGGTGATGGACAGCAGCACGAGTAAACGACCTGCAGCACCAACACTACTCCAAAAGGAAGGAGAGGGAGTCAGAGACATGAATAGAAGTCTGTTTTGTTAATGTTGGTGCAAATAACCCCAGTCAATAAGGCTGATACAGATCACTGGATCAGTTTAGACTAATTATGCTTTATCAAATCAGCAATGTAGGTTCGATTGCAAGGTGGTAAAGTAGCTTGATGAGTTAAAGAACCTGCCTTGTAAGGCCGCAGATACAGTCTGTGCCACAACAAGTACAAGTCCATATACACAGACCTTTGAAAAACATGCTAAACCCACTCACTTTCAGCATGGGGAAGAGTGCCAGCCTAACATTACATTAAATAACATTTGTGCACTTTGACCTGCAAAATTGGGGAAATATTAATGGTAGGGACATTTCATTAAGTAATGCAGCACTGTTGTGCTGTACAGCACAGGTTAATATACCAGAGTGAAGACATTGTAAAGTGTCACCAAACCTTTTTCCAGGTAAATAAAATACTTTTTTTTTCCACGGCACTTGCAGAATGCCATACCCATAATGATACTATTAGCATGCTTCACTTCTTTCAACTGGAAACCTTTGAGAGATAACTGAAAATAAATCTTCTCCTTCTTCTCCTAAGTAAACCAATACCAAATACACTACTGCTGGTTTAACATCTATACATAACTGAACCCAACTAAGCACAAAACAAGCAACATGATACAGTGTGGAGTGTCATGTGCACTGAGGCATAATGTACCAAAGCAGTCTTAATTTGATTAATGAATTGAAGGTGACATATACATGCATTAACTGCAAAAGGCACAAGGACACATGTGACAACTGAAATCTATTAAATGGCTTCACATCATGCATGTTGCCAGTTTAATCTCGTGATGAACGAGCTCACTCGTCTCGCTACAAATGACGTGAGCTGCAGAGGTGGAGTCCAAGCAGTTACAGCAAAGTGTACAGTATCTATCCAACCATGCAGACATGACACAGAAATGACAGTGAGGGGAAAAAAAGGAAGAATGAGACAGCTTACCTGCAGAGCAGCCTGAAGTGAGTAGAAGAAGAAGAGACGGGGGGAAAAAAGAGCAGTAGTAGAAGAAAAGAAGAGACAGTTGGTTAGGAGGGTCTGTTTATCAACAGCTAGACGAGAGGGAGCAGTGGGAGCGAGACAATATAAAAATAGCATCTAGATAAATTGAGGGAGGGGAGGTGGAGGATAGGTGCTCAAGGACAGGCAGAAGTTGGCACACGTACCATCACTGACGGAGCAAGAGGGAAGAGAGAGAGAGAGAGAGAGAGAGAGAAAGAGGACAAGAGGCAAAAGAATAACACAGAGGGAGAAGGCAGACACAACAGAAAAATTACAAAGCGACAGATGGAAAGAAAAGAGGGGACAAAAAAAGAAAGACATCTCAGAGAAAGCACTACTTGCACACAGAGAGTGAAACGTCACTGATAGGCAGACAAATTAACAGAGGCCCAGCAGACAACAGCAGGGTAAGGAACTGGCAGATGATGTCTGGATTTAATGATGCTGTGTTATGTACAATTAAAGCTAAGGCCAATTAATCACCACCACATACTGTAACATAACACATCCTGCTTAACTTTTATTCTGTTGGGGGTTCATAAAGCTACAAAGAGATCAGTGTCGAAGATTAACAGAAGCTGAACAGATAACTAGGAAATGTTAGTGAGACTTTTTGGGGCAAAAAATGCTCTGATAGTTTTCGGTATTCTATTTCTGCCTCTTTAAATTGTATTCACTGTCAAAACTTCTGCACCCTTCTGGTAGGTAATATATCTAAAAGTGTGACTCATTGGGGATATTATGGTTGCCATGGGTGCTGACCAGAGATGGGAGCGTACTGAAACCCAACCTTGTTTGTTTGGAAATGGGTTTCCGTCAGCCGTCAATAATGCATGGGTGTGTGGCTGAGATCATCCTTAGGGATCACCTTACACCTGAGGGCGGAGTACTATCTCCATTCACTCAAATGACACACGTACAGTAAAGGGCAGATATCAATAACTTTGTTATTAGAATTTGAATTAACCAAACATTGAAAGACTTGGACGCTTTCATCCTGAGTGTAGCACAGCACCACAAGCTTGTGATATTTTAGCATGGTGGCCCCAACTCTGGCAGCACAGTGTTCAGAGAGAGTTCAGTGCAGGTGAGTAGAGACGGCAGTTGTGATTGGGGGGTAAGAGCACAAGAGGCTGGGGGGTATAAGGTAAGTCCTGCAAGATCCCAGCGGAGTGCTGTGTGTTTATTTTTAATGGGAGGAGACCTGAGTGTAATAAGAAAGGCTTTGTGACCACAGGCAGGAGGATCCACACACACAAGAGCACACACTGAGTAAGTGAGTGTGTGTTTATGTTTCTGTGTTATTCAGGTTGCTGGGCAGAGGAAAGAGGACTTTCATTCACAATTGCACACTTAATTATGTTGTATTGTAAAAGTGTGAATGCTATTTCAGTTTGCACGTGCTTTGGACATTTGTGTTTAAATCGAAGTAAGACTGGGACCATATTGTGCAAGTGTACCTTTTGTTGGATGGTGGAGTGTTTCTGCTCCATGTCCCTCTTCTCTTTGGCAGCATCCACCACCAGCTGGTCCAACTGCAAGAGACAGAGCAACTGATTAGTCAAGCTTACCGAACCACCTGGTCATACGTATTTAATTCAAAACAGCATACACAAACGTTTAAGGCACTTTAACCCCAAATTACACATAAAACAATTAAAATCATATTCATTCCTATTCAAGGCAAAATATGAACTCATCTCATTCTTTCTTTTGATTTATCTCACAAAATGATTAGAGAAAAGGCAGGTAAGACAGTCATACTTGGACATTAAAACGAAAGACTTTGGCCGACTGCACTTCAAAGGTGTACGTAAGCGTGTGTGCACCGATGCTTCTTTATTTCCCTTTGCAATCTCGAGAGCATAAATGATTCCGGCAAATAAACAACTTTTCCACAGGCTACATCGAGACAAGACAGGCCTTCTCTTTTAAACAAAATGGGCCGTGCTACGGAGGCTTCATCATGTGTGAAATTGGATGGGGGGGGGGATGATTGATTCTCCTCGTCCCCGTGAGTAACCATCGCGTGTAGAGAGGAAAACAAAGGATCTTTTGAGCAGAGAAGAAAGCAACAAATTAATAAAAAAAGGACTTCAATGAAGTGCTGGAGGTCAAAGGGTGATGCCGAAAATGTGCCAGTTTGCCTTACAGCAGTGAAATTCTACTCTGTGCGTCTTTTTTTGCCACAATGTGACCTAAATCAGTAATTCTCAAGCTCCAAACACAAAAGAATCAGTATCTGCATATCAAACATGACTGCTGCATGTTTACTACAGATTAACTGCGTTCATTATGCTTTTAATTCCTGGTCTGGCTTTACAGACACCAGTTACTGCACCACAACTTCAGGCTAAATGGAAATTCATACTAATGGGTTACAGAGAAGCCAGAGTACCAAATGAGATAGAAGAGGGCGGAACCAACATTTCACTTCCTTTCTGATGGCGCAGTTTTGTATACTAGCTTTTAACAGCTGATTTTTTCAGCAAAATAGCATTCTACTTATTCTCTGATTAATTTACTGCACTTTCTTTCACAAAATATATTAATTTTGAGAAAAATATGAAAAACAATGCTGCTATCCGATAATTTCAGAGAAGACAGCTATTGAGGGAGCCGGGTCTTTTGTTTTGTTTACAGAGGAAATGGGTGGACGACAGAGTGGCAGGCTGATAACATCAGATGGGAAATGTTTTCCCCTGTCTCACCATAACAACGAGTCCAGTCCAGTCCGTCTATCGGCTTCTATCTGTATCTGCGAACCCAGGTGTGTGTGTGTGTGTTTGTGTGTGGCTCTCCACATATTTTGTAACAGTGATTCACATTACGTTTAACATCTTATCTGTCTTACTGTGCAGCCCCCGCTGACGATGTCAGCAGAGACAATCGCCTCAAATGTTTCATTCTGCCCCCGTTGGTCGCCTACCGACCACAGCACCACACTGAGGCATGCTGGCCACTCAGCCTTCTGCTCAGATCTGTCTTGACATGTAACTATGACGACGAGCTGCATGATTCATGGAAAAGACACAAAACATCCTTTTGAGTGAATAGATTCACTCAACATGTGTTCAACCCTGAGGCTGTGTGTCACGGAGAGATGCGATCAACAGAATATCTTATATTTAGAAGCAGTCTAGCCGTTTCCAGGGGCAAAAAGCAGCATATTTGACATGAATCATAAAGGGATCGTTCACACATTCATTCATTCATATAACATTTCCATGCTGAAGTGTCTTGTCATCCCCCCTACTGTATCAATTACTGGACTTTTGTCTTTATACCAGCTCAGTAGCCCATTAACAACCACATATATCATGCAAAACACCCCTATGTTCTATAGTGTGGTGCACATTGCTTTTACTCCAAGCCAGGGTAGGAAACCAGCTTTATTTGTACGTCCCATTTCTATCATTTCTTCTCACCAAACTTTAACTATAGAATAGATAAAGACCAAAATGTACTGACATTTTGTTGGCCTCTAGCGTTAATGTTCCCACCCTTGATCACTTTCTCATTGGTTACAGGCATCAAGTCATATTATCAGACCTGCTGACAGCTCCTCCACACCTCCCTGCACAGCCTCTCCACCTTCTTCAGCTTCATGATGGAGAGGAGAAAAGAAATAATCCACAATCCTCTCGTCACTGCTTCCCACTGCTCGGCCTCTGATCTTCCTCTCCTTTCAGTTTTGCACTGTTTCAAATTCAGTGCGACAGGCTTACAATCCACATCAGCTTGGAACCGACCCTCTATCTCTCTTTCCCGGTCTTTTGCACTTCTCTCCCTTTTTCCTCGCACAATCCTTGCAGTCTTTTGAGTCTTGAGGGCTTACAGTCCATGCCTTTCCATTCTACTTCAATCACTTTTTTCTTTGAGAAGATTACATTCTGTCTCTTATCCCTTCCTAAAATCTGCTTTTCAAAGCGGTTCCTGTCTTCCCTCTTTTCTTTTCCCGACACTGTTTGGTCCTTTCTGTCAATTTCTTGATAGTACCAACGTCAGATGGTTCCAACTTCAGAGCACGAGGGTTAGAAACCACACTCTTCTCTCCAATCCAATTTGGAGGACCACTGTCCCGACTCTTCAGATCTGGCTTTCAAAATTGTCTCTGTTTCTCAAATAAAAAACACTGCTTGGTTCCCAACAGAAGTTGGTTTAAACATCAGAAAAACATGTTTACAAGCTACACTTTTCTCTTCAGAAGTGCCCCCTACTCTTCTGCTCCTATCCAGCTCCCCACTCTGTGGCTGGACTCCTTTCTTCTTTGGTCTTGCAACCAATTTTGAGAAATATCGTCCTCCCATCCAGCTCTTCTACTGCTCCAACCTCAGAGTTTATATTCCACAACCTTCAGCATCAATCTCAGGTTTCTTTGCTGTGTTCGCTCAGCTGACTGTCAACCCTATGAGTCTGACTGTGGGAAAACCCTTTTCCAGCCCTGTGGCTGCTTTCTTCCTCATTCCTGCTCACTGTAACAGCAGCTCCACTGTGATAAACATCTTAAAAGTCACATTCGGGCCATCCTCTGGCTCAGAGGGAAGGCTCTGTTTATCAGAGGATGCATACAGACACACACAGAGCTGAAATGTGACGAAAAGATAGCAGTGGACACACACACACACACACAAAGAGAAGAGAGAGGTCGTCTGGAGGTGAAGGGAGAAGGTCAAAGTGCAGTTGTATGCCAGTGTAAACCCAGGACCACTTACGCACAAACTAAGAAGATGGCCAAAAGTTACATCCAGAGTCATCACCTGAAACAGTCCCTCCAAGCTCTAAATGAGCCCCTGAACAGAAACGCTGTTTAGGTAATCAAACAATAGTGTCCTCGTCTACATAATGAAAAGTGTTTACCCAGGACGGCGCACTGGTATGTAAACTTAGCTAACATTTATTCCGCTACTCTGCTCAAAATAGATTAATGTTTGCTTATGTTGCAAGAGTTTACACTGCATGTTCTAATAACACTGCAAGTGTTGTCCAGGAAAAGCTTATTGTTTATTTTTAAGTATCAAATTAAAATTAAATGAAGGAAGTGAAAGATAAACTGTGAGCCATTCAACCAAATTAATTTCTTAGCTAGCAAAGTGATATTTAATTTTAAAAAGTATAATAAAACATCTCTCTGCTCAAAAATGTAATAAAACCTGTTAACATTTTTCTGGGTAATGTCATAAAATGACATTATTACATCGACAAAACATAAGTGATGTAATAATGTTGACTAATAAGTCATATTGAATAAAAAAATGTTCAATTAACAGCAGTTCTGCACCTATTTTCTCCAAGAAAACAGAACACTGTATAACTGCTGCTGAAGCTTTGTGTTCAGGTGTCTGTCAAACGTCGTGATGCACACAGACATTGCATGTGTGTGTGTGTGTGTGCATCCACATGTGTGTACAGTATGCAGGAGCCCGTACCTGTCCGCCAAGCAGTTTCATTAGAGGTTGTAGCTCACTGAAGAGGTCATATCCTTGGTGGAAGAACGTCAGGTGGGCGTACATGAAGGACAACATCTGCGGAGAAGACGTTGAATATTCAGAGAGCCAGTAAGGCTGCTGCGTATATCGTTTGATGTGTAAGAAAAGTATACTTACTGATTTCAGGATTTCCGATCTTCTCTTGGATTGTAGCACATTGATCTGTAATAAACAAAAACAAAGCAGTGAGAAGTGGGAAGGGTTTCTTTTATCATTGATGCTTTTCAGTAATACTGAAATAAGAAAAACTCAACAGATACAAGAGGCAAGCAGCAACCAGCAAACTAAAAAAAAACTAAATCAACAGTGACAATATCGTATCTGAGAGAAAAATGCACAGAGAGAAAGAAAGTGGCAGAGGGGGAGACAGAAGGGGAAATGAGGTAAGATACTGGAGATGGAACAAAAAAAGAACTTCTTAAAAAGAAAAAGGCAAATGAAAGAAATCAGACAAGCGTGAAATGAGTCAAACTGAAGTAGAAAAATCACATCGTCACCCTGAGCATTACTGGACAGTAGTTCCTACAGCAGGCACCAGGGGGTGCTCCATGTCTCATGTTTAACCCAAGTATGCTGCTGTGGCCTGTCTCATCTATCATCTGCATTGCCCTGCTGCTCTCATTGTCTCTCTCTCTCTCTCTCTGCTTGTGTGTGTGTGTGTGTGTGTGTGTGTGTGTGTNTTGACGGTGATGCTAGCTGGCTTCCCTGTGCCTGAGAGGAACTATTAACTGCTCTGTGACAGTAGAGTCACTGACTGGCTGCTGTGGATGCATTTGGCTACTACAGAAGGTGAGGCAGCTTCTGAATGAATTTTAACACTCTGTTTCATGCTTATGGATTATCCTGGGTCCAATGGTTTTCTTTCTTTGTGGTCATGAAAGCAGGGTCACCAAATTTCGATCCAGTGAAGAATTAAAGTTCAAATCTTTGTTGTGGCCGGCAATACTGTTTGGCTGTAGGTTGTAAGGCCCTTTTCCTTGGCAACACAAACCACGCTTCTGTTTATATACGCATGTAACTCCCACCCAGGGAAGGAAGCTTATTTTTCCGTCTCCTAGCCACAGTGGCTGGTGCATCACAACTTTTACAAGCCCCCTACTTCTCTCCATTACAGTCGATTAGTAGTTTCGACTGGAGTGGCACCTCTAAATGATGGTTGTTTAAGTGCAAACACAACTGCCAAAAGCAAAATTTATGAGCATTTGGTTGGTAATTGGTTGGTAGGTTGAGGTAATTCCACACTTGTAGGACTGTAAGGACACAAAGTTTGAGCAAGATTTTGGCTTAAATTAGTCACTATTCAGGCGTGAGAAATTTCCGGTTTGCTAAGTTTTATAGACACACAACTTCCATTTATCTCTACTTAACTGTGCTCTATGTGTATTCAAATTTTAGTCATTGGTTTGTGTGTCAGTGGTGGTAACCTATCGGTCAGAGTGAAGTCAGATGGCTGTATTGTCTGTTTTACTGCATAATGTGGTTTTCATCTTATTACATTTACATGTTGTTTCTTCTAGGCTTGACCGACAGCCAACAAAACCCGAAGTTTAAAGTTCAGTATTTTATGATCCAGCTCTACGTGGCACATCGGGGTAAAAGAAACACGCTCCATTCTTAAACTGAACAACTCATATATTTTCCTCTCCTTCTACCATCTTGCATGTCACTGTAAACTGTGCACTGTATAATTAAGCAAAAATGCCACAAAAACAATCTAAAAAGAACAAAAAAAATAAAGCTAAAATCTGTCTCAAATGTTTCCTGCAAGCACAGCTGCAGAAGTTAGCAGCATTGTAAAAGTGCTGACAGAACTACACAGATGTGAAACTTTAAAAGGAGACCCATTTAAATCAGCTGTGCTGGCTGCTGGGCTTATAGATTTCCTATAAGCAGACTAACAGGCAAGATAAAAACTCAACTAATTTCTCACAGCCAGGCTTCATTTTATGAGGGAGTGATTATGCAGTGGGCCACTGGAGCAGACTGCCAAACTTATTTTGAAACCTACTTTTGGGTTTCTTTTCAAAATCTAATTTTGGAGTGAACTGTGCACGTACAGCATTGTCTGTTCCTTTGGAGTGAGATTCAATAACAGGGCTGGCAGCTGCCTTATCAGAGAGCACGAAGCATTCATCAGTGGTACTGCAGCCAAGCCAAGAGCAGAGACCAAGTGCTCAGCTGATGTATTCTATGATACATGAGCAGCTTTTACTGTGAAAAGGTCAGAGTACAAGACATCTGTGTGGCTTTGACAGAAAACACAGATCTAAACAGACAAATCTAAGTACACCAGGAGCAACATATTTGCACAAAAGGAGATATGCAGTGTTTGATTTAAAAAAAAAAAGATTTTGTCACTTAAAGTAATTTCCCACTGCACAGTTGACTCAACGTCTGAAAAAGCAACTGTTTTGCGAGTGTGTAACGATATCTCATTGATGAAAATGTAAATCCTGATTCATTTTGCAGCTAGTAGTTTTTTCTTCAAATGTTAAATATAACGGAGCAAGTACTGTTAGACCTGAGAGTTTTTTACAGTGAAAAAAAATAGTTTCAGTCGTTTTCTCGTGTACTTCCTCCTCCTGCTTTCTTCCTCTTCTGCTTGTTCTCAAATGATCTTACCTAAAAATATGAATCATCTCTCCACCAGAGTGCTTCAGCAAACACGATGGCTCATTGGTCACAAGAACATTGTGTAATCATTTTGTTACTGACCATAATAACTTGTTAAACTTTGGGTTCTGTTGCTTTTTCTGCCTTCATTTTAGTTAATTATCAGTCTGGGGGCTGATGTGAACTCCATAATTGGTTTAGTTATAAACATATGAAGACAGCAGCATTTTATTCATTAATTGTATTTTGTATCCATTATCCTTTAATAGAACAATAAACTATCTAACAGTTTATTAATCCATCTACGCAAGTGCATAACGAAGTAGTATGCCACTATGTGCTATCACGTCAAATCAAAAACTACTACTGCCTTCTTCTTCTTTTTCTTCTTCTGCTTGTCCTGTTGACACTGCTACAACTATTTCAGCTGGTGCTCTCCATGTCCTGTTGATGTATCTGCTGCTACTTCTTTTTGAGCCAAATTCGCCGTGATGCTTTAGACTGGAACATGACAGGTGGATGAGCTCGGGTGTTTCACTTTGGATGTAATGGACTCAAACACAGCTGTTGTTCATTCGGTTTCTGTGCCACATCAGCATTTCTAACCTGACTCAGCATATTAAGTTCCATATCCAAATCCATGTTGGCTAGGGTGGACAGAGAAATATGAGCTTTTTTTAAAGTTTCTATGTTAAAAGCTGCATGTCAGCAATCTACTGCTATATATAGTCCTGTTGAAAAACTGTATCGCTTTAGACAACCCAACATATTGTAAAATGTGGACTAAAATGAGACTCAACATTAAAGAGACTCCATGATTACAGCATGTACTGTAAGAATACCAACACAGCTTTTCTATCATTTCTTTTTTAGCATATTTTAAGCACAAGGATAAAGAAATACATTGTCATGCCACTGCTACGTGTAATGTGTAGCTAGTCCACTGATTCTGTGCAACACAAGACAATACTTCAGTGCTACAATTTAAATCCCTAAGCCATCTGCTGTACCTGTAAGACGTAGTCGAGGACGATGTGTCGGAAGCACTTGCGTGTGGCAGTGAGGATGTTGGTGGCCTCCTCCACCTCATGCTGCTTGTTGCGGGGAGCCTGGGCGTTCTTGATCAGTGCCGCCTCCTTTTCCTCGCTCACTTTGTCAAATTGCTTCTTGGCTTCTTTGAACTTGCGTAGGTCACTGACAAAGGAAGGGAGGAGGCAGAGGTTTATAAAGGCAAACATGTTAATTCAGTGCTTATTGTACAAGCATTTATTAGTATGTGAGAGTGTAAATGGGGATATCAAGTTTAGTTTTTTACTAATTCATTCATTAGAATGTGAGAATAAAGGTTTTACAAATTAGATGGTGCCACAAATATATAAAGTAGCACAACAGCAGTTACACAAAATTTAGGGCTAAAGCTTAATGAGTTTAACAAACTCTATGACCGAGGTCAAAAAAGACATGTCCCTTAGTTGTCAACAATCTTGTGAAGGGAAAGGTCAGATGTGAAAGGAAGCAGCTATCTCTGGATATGAAGCAACACAACCATGGTCAGGCAACAGGAACACAAAAAGGTTAAAGGTGATTTCATATGTCTTGGTCAACTGGAAAATCCAAGAAGGTTAAGACAAACAAAATTATTTCCTAAAATTATTTGGCCCAGGTCTTGTTGCTGTGTCGGTGTAAGTGACTGGGCAGTAGCACTTTTCCTGAGGAGGACAAAGTACTCAAACTATGCACCCCACATTTGTTCTTTGGTGTGTGAGATTAATATATGAGTGCTGCATGGTAGTGCGTAATTACTGTATGATGGAATATGTTTCCCAGCTTTCTCTGAGAAGTCTGGGTGCTGTTGATGTGGGTGTTTAGCCTTGGTGTGCCAGGGGCAAAAGCTGCTAATCCTTTTAATGAAATAAACCAGAAGGCCCCACTGTTTCCTGCACTTATGCAAGCAGTCTGGAATTCAGTGTTGTATTCGGAGGTCTTAAACGGGGAGATATGAGGTCTTGATTTGACTAGAAGACATTATTATATATACTAATGTCATTTGGTGTCCTTACACGCCCTGTCTGAATCTTCTGCCCATCAGATATGCGACATCCCTCCAGCTTCAACTTTGTATTCAGAATTTCAAGAGTAGGCTTCCTGTATTCAAAATCCATTACACTTTTCCCCCCAATGTGTATTTGAAGTACAAATATATTAAGTTCAGTTCAGATATGTCCAGTGTTCCTCACTTTAAGTTGATCTGGATACAAGTATGAGTAAAATGTAAATGTGCTGTGGCTTGTTCTCACAGAGAGATGACACAAAAAGGAAATTTAGGCCATTCTTCAAGATACAACCAGCTTTATCCATTTTTATTCAATGAATACTCACTCTTTGACAAATGTTTGAAGCTGGGTCTTGATTGATCTCTGGGCCTGATCGAATAATATCTGTGAAGAAAGAAAGAAAGAAAGAATAAATGCTCCATTCGGTTCTCTTTTCTCTAGTTAGTTGAACAATTCAAGCATTAAACATCTTAAGGCAAAAAGCTGATAAATGTATTTACTTTCCAGGCCATGGGATGTTTTGCAAGTCAGCATTCGGCACCTCTGTTTAGGAGGACTTTTGCTAACATCACAGGGTGCAATTAGGCCGCTAAATTTACACAAACACGCTGACTTTGTAAACTCCCCTCATAAAGACATAAACACGAGAAATGACGCAATTTGTTTATTGTTGGTAGTGAGTCATACTCTCATTAACCTGCATGCTCCCTAAAAAATGAGCTACCAGGGAAAAGGCCTGACAAACACTTGTCTCTAAATGGGGCTTCAGTGCGATTTCATGGCCAGACAAGACAATATGAGCAGTGTGGCAGGGAGAGGCTACCAGTGACAAACAGATTGAGCACTGTGTTTGAGTGGATCATGCGCTGAAGGATCGCTGAGTGGCAAAAACCTATCTGACAGTCAGCTGACGTGACCACAGTCTCCACAGTTGAGTCACAGTCGCCAGCTCCGGGAGGCTTTTAGGGGTCTAGTCAAGGACGCTAATAAGAGGAGGAAGACTCTGCTGTTGAGTCATGGTAGACCGCCCACCCTGCAGCTTTGTGGGACACTAGTTAAAGGTATAACGAGCAGGATTTTCCTAAAAACACAATGTATAGACTCTTACAAAAATACTCCCTCTCAATCATCACTTATGCCCCAATAAAAGTGTGTGGCAGTGTCTGCATCTGCAGAGATCCTTCCCTCTGCCTGCATTTTCTTATTTTGCTGTGTTCAGGACGTTCCTGGGCATCAACCTTTCGGCAGCGGTGTGTAGCCCCCAGCCAATAACAGTGCGCAGGGAGTGAGGGGCAGGACTCTATAAAAACGTAGCAACCAATTGCCAGATCGTAAGCACGTGGGACCACCAGAAGCGCGTGCGCTTTGAGTCGGGGAGGAGGGACCAACTTTGAATGTCGTGTTTTCAAACAGCAACCGACACATCCTACTCATTATACCTTTAGAAGACATACACAGCATCTCATTTATCCTGGGAATGCTACAGTCTGGTGGAACTGAGACTGTCTATAGAACCCAATTCAACCAATCCTGAACAAAACTAGCCAAACCCCTCACTGAAATAATACACATTAATGATTGTGAACAGAAATGTGAGACTTTTCTACTTCATCATAAGGAAAAGTTCATGAGAAAAACATTACTTATATTACTGATTTATCTGCTCATTCTTTTGGTTAATCAATTCATTGTTTGCTCAATAAATTGGCAGAAAAAAACAAAACAAAAAAAANCTTTAACTTATTTTAATATTCTCTTGCTCCACTAAAAAAGTGGTATTGGTGGTTGCAGCAGCAGCAGCAATAATATCAATTAGGGATGTACAGAATAGGTCTTTTTAACATGTCATAGCAGTTAAAACACAGTCAATAACAATAATAACTTTCTGGGACACTTCAACTGAACAGCAGCTTCATTAATGTTATTAGTCATAGTAGACCTGTGCTTTTCCTGCTATGACAACTCAAAATGTCTGCTATGAATAAAGCCTATTAATCAATTGTTGACTGTTCAGTGATTACTCACATTCGAGTTATTAAAGTTCATGATCTTAAAAAATTATTTGAGGGATGCACAGGTCGCACAGTTCCCATCCACAACCACAAAGATCGCACAGGTTCAGCTCCCAGTAGCAGGACCCCTAGCTTGGTAGTTTGTTCTAACATGTCTCAAGACAGTGTGATGCTGGCTGGGAACTCACTCTGAACATGTTACGCAGAGCTAACAGAAACAAGAAATGACAAGGGAGATTAAGAAAATAACTTCTACTGTAGAACAAAAGCCTCGAGCTTGCCCTGTGCATCCTTTCTGTGTTTGAGGGATTCTTAATGAGAGGACAAAGTTGTGTCTCCATTGCTAAATGTCAGCGGTATGCCTACCAGAGACTGACAACTGAAGAGGCTAACAAGTGGACTCATAATCAGATCTGTCCCACTGGGCTCCAGTGTGGTGCGGGACAAGAGAGAATAAAACAATTGATAAGGCGTCATGTTTATTTATTGTCCAAGATCTAGTGGCTGGAGGAGGAGTGCATTAAATGACCATGCTGTAAAAGGCCAACAGGATACTTATATTATTCTTACTGAAGCACAGTATGGTTCTTCGTGGAGTTCAGCTCAGTCTCCAGGGTGATGGCCACATCGTAAAAAGTTGACCATGACCATGTTTACCTCAGTTACGCATGATTTATTTCAAGGAATAAACACTCCACAACATGGGAAGCAGGGAATGGATGTTATGAGACAGGAAAATCCTCTCTCTATACTGCGGATTTTATATGCTGGGGGCAGAAGTAACTTTGTTTTTTTTTGTGTAACAAGAACAAACAAAGCTATGTTGACATTTAAGTAATGTTTTTGCATCTGACCCAAAGCGTTTCCTTTTACCCACTTTTGGAGTGCAGTGTTCGCTGAGCAGCAACACCCTGCTTCACATTTTTACAGTAATATGAAATCCCACCTGAAAGCTGCTTATTATAGCCACTTTCTTCCACTTCTAAATAGCACCATTGAAAGCAGTTGAAGGTTAAATGTCTTGTTCAAGGCCACTCTCTCTAGAAGGCATTTCTTGTACACTTTCTGCTTCCCTTTCTCAAACCAGTGGCCATCCTCTCACAGACCCATTGTCTCTGTCTTTGGGTCTGCTGCGGTCCTTCCCAACACTAAATAAAGACGCTGACAGTTGCTGTTCCAGACTGTCAGGCCAGCTGAGTTTTGTCGTCACCAAGCTGTAACGGGGGGAAAAAAGAGAAGAATCACAATACATCCGGTTTCACATGGCAATGATAGCATACCGTGTGATAGTTGATCATCTCCTGCAGGCTCTCAGCAAACTTTGTGAGACTGGACTGTGGAGAGAAAAGAAGGACAGCCATGAAGGCAGGCAGAGAGAGAGAATGTCACCATGTATTCTTACAACAATAAAACACAAATAATCACACAAGGCAAATATTTAAAACCAGGCCTGTATTAAAACAAGGTTGCACAATAATAAAACGGGATGAAATGCCAATTTCTACTGCATGCTACGTGACAGACACAAACTCTTCTGTCAGACAGGTACAGCTATACGAAAACTATGTCCGACTTTTTGGAGAAACAAAAACACTTTGGGAAAGAATTCCTTTGGCTAAGTTACTCCCTCCAAACATGCAGTGGCTGAACTTCAAACCCAAGGGAGAGGCATTGAGCGAAATACACAAAGGCAGACAGGAAGTGCATGCCTTGCCATGCAAAATTCATGTGAGAAAACAAAACAAAACAAAATATCTGACCTCGGCAAGACCCAGTGGACAGTACAAGGTTTTACTAGGCCTTGTTTTTTTAAATTTAGATTTAATCTGGTAATGTCATCAAGGACGAAAACACTTTACTCAGAAGAGACAAGAGGGTAGTGCGTGCAAATAGAGAGGAAGTACTCTTTATATCTGAGAACTAGGAAGAAGTCAGCCATGGTTTTACACTGAACCAATTTTAACTCATGTTTTATATTTTACAATTACCTAATAACTTTAAATGATACTAAATATTTCATAATGTTATAGAAGAAATGCCCGACCCCAAACATGCAAAAAAAGAAACAAAAACTCACACTGTAATAACACTAATGCCCGGTGACTTTCTACTGTATAATTTCTATTTGTTTACCTCGATGACCTCATCTTTGGTGGACTGCTGGGCAAGCTCCCGGATCCCATTAACAAACTGCTTGTTGGCTGCATTGTAGGCTTTTCCAGCATCAATCATCCCAATACACAACTTCACCAACTAGAAAGAGGAAGAGAAAGAGGCAAATGTTTGGGGGGGGGGAAGAGAAGAGAATTATAGTAATGGACAGAAGCGGAGAGAAGATGCTGGTCCTTTCTTCAGGTCGTTCTCTCTTATTAAAGACACTTGACGGTTGCAGCTAAAAATACATTCAGGAATCGAAGATTTGGTGGAACTTGGTGCTGCAGAGCATAAAACTAACGCTGAAAAGCAAGATGCTTAGTCAGTTTCTTGGTAATTAACAGCAGGCACTTCTTCTTTCCCTTCTGACTCATTGGGGGCAAAGATAATTCCAGGTTATGTAAACTCACAACAAACGCTGGCCGTTCTCCATCCACTCCCACACAGGAGATGACACACAGCCTGAATGTGCCTCTGCAGCCAAAGCAGCTAAATAACTCCACTAAAAATGCAAATTTTCATAATTCCTTAGCAGATTAGTACGTGATCAACAGTCAATTAATAAAGAAAAGCTGATAAAATACAAAATGCTTGTTTGTCCTCCTTCATGAAAGCTTTATTTAAACAATTGACATTTTGGTATTTTGCAGCAAAAAAAGTAAATTAGGGAGTTGAATCAGAAATTAAATATTTTGTTTTTTCTGTCTCACTTGTGAACACACACATTCTGTTGTTGGTGCATCATTTTCCACCATGACAAATTATCATTATTATCTCTTTGTCACATTAGTTAAAACATTTTTATAACCTTTTTGATTTAGCCTACGGTAGTCGGGACTTCAAACTTAATGAAGTTCACTAACTTCAATTAAGACTCGGTTACCACTGCACCGATGCACTGTTCCATGTGGATATACACTCAGTTGCCAGTTTATTAGGTACATCTTGCTAAAACTAATGCAGTCTAACACACCAGCTCTTACTTTGTCCACCGCATTTATACCAATGAGGGTGGGCTAAATGACAGAAACAGTGTTGAATGCAGTTCAACAACAACACAAACAGTTTCAACAAGAACTGAACATGGCAACCTTCATGAAGGGAGGATTTATTGCAGGACTATTGTATTAGACTGTATTAGTTTTAGCTAGGTGTACCTAATAAACAGCAGATTTAATATTGGCACAGTTAAAAGTGTGTTTACTTTTGACAACATGGCTGTGTGTGCACATGTCAGGCAGGTAGGAAGCTCCAAGAAAAAGTTGAACTCTGGTCCCTTTAGCCCCTTGTCTCTCGACTCCACCCATCAACACGTACACACCATCACAGCCATACTAACGCGCACAAACACACCCACTCTCCAGCAGATCCTTCCTCTCCAGGGCAAGAGGGGAAGTGAGGCCCGGGGCTTAGTCACAGAGGTGGGGTGAGGAGGAGGGTGGGACTCTGTAAGACTGCAAGTCCAGGAATAATGAACTGGGATCTTCCAAGCTCGAGGTCTCGCTCTGAGCCAATGAACATACTCTCAACTCCGCAGGGATACGCTGGGAGCAGGGATTGGTTTGCCATCAGGACAGGATAAAACTACTGATTAACACTCGTTTGTTTGTTTGTTTGGATTACTAGTTTAGTCTAGTTAATTTGAGCAGAGTGAGTGAGCTGAGAGAGAATGTAATCTGAACCAGCAACAGAAAACAATACCAAAATGGCTTTAATTGACAAAAAAACCAGGGGATCCCGTGTTAAAGTTACAAGCACAACAAAAAGTAGCCAAAACACACTAGTGCTGATATTCAGCAAATCCAACTATAAATGGCAAATTATGACAGAGTCATAAGTCCTTATCGTATTATAAGTTACAAGGATTGTTGTTTTGACACCACCTGCAACCTGAATCTCTGACCTTGTTTTTCCATCATAGTTTGGACCAAAAAAACACAAACCATATGGAGTATTATGGCACCCAAAATGTTTCCATTGCTGGTCATGGCCAGAACGGATTCTAACAGTCACCACTTTTATGATTTTGATAAAGAGATAAAAAGATGATTACAGGTTACTTGGCAAAAGGCTCATAGAGTGAATTAATCAGGCACAGATAAGCCACCATTTGGCTGGAAGTCTGTGTTGATTTCCCACTGTGCTGGCAATGAATGGAGACACTGGTACATCTGAAACACTGGAGTGAGTCATCGTAATTAGTAATTATAGAAGTAAATTATCCAATTACAGTACATACTAAAGTGTAATGGGTGCCATGTAGGGGTGGGCCGTACACCGCTTTCGTCACCTACACATCAAACACACCCACGATGTTGCGCATACTGTGTCTGGCTAACATGCTAAATGCTAATATGCTCACGGTGGATCCTCCAGGTGATTTTTGCGTTAACTGAGAAACTTTTACCTTCGGTGAAGTGGGTGAGGCCTTCCTGCTGTTTGTGACAATAATCCCAGTTGTGACTGCTGAGAGGCTGAGTGGACTGGTTATATTATTCTCTGACAATAAACGAGACTCGCAGAATGCCGTTTAGACAGGTGAGGACAACATCAAACTCTTCAGATGCAATGTAGCGTTGCAAAAACTGTGCAGTCTCTCCTTTGCTTTAATGTGTGTTTGTGGCTGTTGCTTCTGTGGAGTTTATATTTTTTATACAGCTCCGTGTTTCCAGCCTTTGTGATGTTTTATTCTGTTGTTGATTCTATCAGAGGTGTCAGGATATTTAACTTATGTGGATGTATAATGCTTGTTCCACCCGCCACGGTGACCATAGAGTTTTTATTTATTGTCGGTCATTTTTGTTTGATTGTCTGAGTTTTGTCCTCTTGTCTGGTTCGTTCTAGTGAGGCTACACTGAGGAAGGTATATTTATAATTGATGATAAGTTGTATTCACAGGCTGCAAAGGGCGTCTATAGAAAAGGAATTTATAGTTGGTTTGGACATGAGGGCTCATGCTGCTGGCGCTGTTCCACTTATGTACAAGTTCACATTTAATGCAGTTTATTTTGCAGCATAAACTTGTTTTTTAATTTAACAGTAGTATCATATACCTTAAAACATATTTTCCATGCCCCCTCTTTTCCACTGAAAAATGTAGCAGTAACGTTTACTCAGAGTACATTTTAACTGACCTACTTTTTTACTTGTATCTATAAGTACATTTTTACACAAATACTTTTACTTGAGTACAATATTCCAGTACTCTTTCCATCCCTGCTCATTTGAAGCGTAATATATGGATATTTTGTATAGCAAGAGGTGTTATGTCCCTGCAACTTACCATTATGGGCAAAAAAGAAAACATTTGTCTGAAAACATTTCTTATTGAGGGTTAGATTTTGTCCTGCACGACTTGTGGTTGTTTTTATTGATG
Organism: Oplegnathus fasciatus; assembly: GCA_003416845.1. Taxonomy (NCBI): domain Eukaryota; kingdom Metazoa; phylum Chordata; class Actinopteri; order Centrarchiformes; family Oplegnathidae; genus Oplegnathus; species Oplegnathus fasciatus. The sequence goes on along the minus strand of NTHP01000937.1, from coordinate 29,221 downwards.
CTAACAGACGTTTTATACTCGTGCTACAATTTTGTGGCCTGTGCTACAAAACTTTCAATCTTTGTAGCACCAGTGCTTTGTGAAAAAAAGTTTATGTACAGCCCTGTAAATAAATAATCATAAAAATATTCATTGTATATATAATATTAATTCTGTTAATGTGTTTCATTTAGTGTCAAAGTTAAGGAAGGCTCCGTTAAGTTGCGTTAAATTGCCTTTTCTATATTGTTTTTAAAAAGTTACTCTGTGGCCACCAAATACTCCATGTAGGTGGCCCCCTGTGGCTATCCCCTTACTGCGAGCAATCGCCAATGCAACGTTACAGTTCCACAAACACCCTGATTCCTTAGGTTAGTTAATCACTGATTTAATGCACCACCCGGCAAGCACTATAAGTAATCAAATCAAACACACCCACGATGTTGCGCGTCCAACAGAGGCATACTGTGTCTGGCTAACATGCTAAATGCTAATATGCAAAATGTACTTTGGCTGCCAAATTTAGGGGCTTAGTGGCCCGTGGGGCCAGTGCTTAAAAATACTAGCATCTATCCCTGTTCATTTTCATTCCTATTTGGAGCCAATAAACGCATCCGTTTTTTAAAATTATTTTTTCTTTCTTAAGATATGTTCCTTACATTGCCAATAGGGTGAAAACAGATAGAACCATGTTTTGAGTGGAGTATCCCTTTTAATTTTGTAATACAGTGATATAACACCGTCACCATAAAAAACAAAAACAATACTGTGATATACAATTTAGGTCATATCGCCCACCCCTAGTACCATGTACTTTCAAATCACATACACACCCAAATATTTCATCTGAGTGTAAGCCAGGTGCACAGTGTCTATATTAGAGTCTCACTCAAAGGCAATCTGCCAGGGGGATACACTGGACAAGGCCAGGGACAAACATGCAACTTTCCACTTACAGGATGACCTCCGTAGCAGCCAGTTCACACAATAGAACAAATGAACAATTAAGCAATGTTTTTCATGGGTGGTACTCACTTTGTCAAGCTTGGATTCCAACTCACACACATCCCCCTCCACTTCCTCTATGGTGGCTCTGTGGGGAAAGGAAAAAAGAGCATTTGAAATCAAGTGTAACCATGACTCAGTACTATTACCTTCAGTGACAGTGGGAGGCAGTTAGATGGAGGGAAGAAGATGAAAGACACACTGCAGGGGAATCCTTGAACGCCCTCTGTGCTAATTAGGTTTACCATCTTTGCCCCATTATTACCATTTTCCCCATTTTCCATCTGTTCTGCATCCACTGTATACAGACTAATGAAGTAAGAAATGTTGCTTATTCTATATTACACTTCCTTCACAAGATAAGGTATTTAATGTTCCTTGACCTTAAGCAGAAGGGAAGCAATAAACAGCACACGCATAAAAAGCATTAGAGCAGAATTACCACTGTCATTATATCTTGATTACTTTTCTGCTCATGCTCTGTAATTATGGGACAAATATTTGCCCGACTGTTGCATCTTATTTCAACATCTTTATTTTCTCCGTTTTTAAATACAGGGGGGTAGTTCAAGTTACATGTAACAATTCAATTTCATAAACATGCCTATATTCTACGATTACAGCCTCTGAAAATTACAACTGCAACACATGATATTATACACTAGAGTACTGACACAAGCACGTGCAGAAACACACACCATTAGAGGCAGCCAAACTGAGAGCTGCCATTTTGGGTAATGCCGCAGGGCTGGAGTCAGGTCTGGCGTCCTGCCCTTTAAAACGTGACAAAGCACAGCTTGGTTCTCCACAGGATCAACAGCCTACGAGCATGTGAGCGACAAGACGGGGGAAGAAGAAACTCAAAGACCTCATCCCAGCACAGGCTTGATGGATTAATCTCCACTCAGTTTTGATAATAATCTGAGCGGTTTAACATGTCACTGCGACCTTACTCCAGCGTAGGAGAGGTACATAAGCAGCTGATAAGTGGCTCTGCTGCTGTACATAGTAAACTTACAACAAAGGTAGGACACAATAAATAAGATAAGCGCAACCACAAGTAATAACGTTTTGAAGATACTTAGTTTACCTTATTCAAGGATACATCAGCAGAAAAGATGCTTGCTTGGCTTGAACTCAGATGCGCCTAATAATTGCAACACTAGTGCAGCTTGTGTTCATCACCCGAAGTACTATTCATTATTTATGTTGGCAGCTTCCACCACATTAAGGTACATGTGTGCTACTTTTCCACCCTACAAAGTTAAAAACACTGGATTAAGTTCGAACTGATGTTGCAGTGATAATTGATCATGATCTATTAGTGAAAAAACACAAAGCAGCAAAAGGCGCCGTTGCAAGATTAAGAACATTAACAGGGAACAAAAAGCCAGAGAAAAAAATGTTTGTTGGACTCGCACATTATAAAAACTCAATGTATGACACACACAACTGCTTTTCTATGGTGTTATAGTTTTATATCATCAGTTATGTCCATCAGATGTGGCTTTTAGATGATGCAGGTTCCACATTTATAACAGTTTAGCAGTAATAATCTGCAGAAAGGCAAGTTTACTCTCCACACAAAGGGGCTTACTGGAATAGTTTACATTATTGGTGCAGTTGGAGCAGTCTGTCCCTTTCTATTCATTTCTTGTAAAATGGATTATCTAGATTTCTGGCTAATTATGCTGCTGCCCTCAGTGTAAATCACTGGAGATAAGAACATTAATTTAATGCTTTAATGTAAATGTCATCGTTTCCATTCAAGGGAAAACTCACACGATATTGTGCAGCACTGTGAGTGTGTGTGTGTGTGTGTGCGTCGTGTGTCAGTAGAAAGCAAAAGGATTAAGAGTGACACCCCACAGCAGCAGCGGATGGCATTCCCCAAACCCCCTCCAGCTGTTTGTTCTTCCGTATGGTGTCACACTGACAGCTGTCAACATCTGGTCACTGTCAGTGACAAACAGGAGGCTGACTGAGCTAGCTGAGTGCTTTCAACAAGAGGAGCAGGGATGAATGATTCCTGTGTATTGTTTTTACTTCATTTATATAATGTGTTTTATACTGTATACTGACTCTAAGGCCTTGTATTGGCATCTATATAAGAGTCCAGGGCAACATACTGTAAGTAGTATTTTGATTTTACTGTCACTTGACTCCTTATAGAAAACGTAAAAGAATGACTATATCCTAATTTAGGGTAAATCCACCTAGATAATTTTCTACATCTATCAACACATACCTGCCGAACTTCGGACAGCTCAGAGGTTGTTGTCTTTTATATGAAGAAGGTCGTAATGTAAAGTTTAGTCCAACGTCACAGAGACAAATTCTTCTACCTTGTACAGACTGAAATGTATCTGATTCTGAATCTGCATGTCCATTGAATTTGTCTTACTTACATAGGCTTTATCAGCAAGTAACAATGCTGAGCAAAACGCAACCTTCAAGCATTTGGATACACTCCTACTGCCAAAGATAAATTGATTTAACTGAGCGGAAGGCGTTAGAGATCTTCTGCACTTAGGAATAGCAATATCTTCGATCAAACCAAGATAAATGTCTGGCAGAATGCTGATTGGTGACCAATATCTGGCTGCATGACAGTCTGGCCTCAATGCCCTTCTTAAGTCCATGACCAAGACATTATACCCCATAATCTACAGGAGTGGTGCTCCATTGCTGAACCTGAGCTCAAGCCTAGCTGGCTGGTTATTTCTTGCCTCAGCTGGAATGGATTTATGATGTTCAACCAGGAGAAGGACATAGTTTTGTGTAATTTATCAGAAAAGAATGCACAGGCAGCAAGTTGAAGTGTGGGGATGCCAAAACCAAACTGTTGAGCCTGCAGAAACTGACATGAGCCCCATTTGGCCAAATATGTTTAGTGTCTACACTGCATAAAGGATGTACTACATGGCAGAAGAGACTTTGCTCATCTTGTATACTTTACTACTACTACTACTACTATATCTTCTTTACTTTACAATTCAACAAACCTAGTCTAGGAGAAAAGGCTTGCAACATGGGAACAGTGTCACTGAGTTGCATCATTGTTCATTTTATGAGATTTTGTTAACAAACCAAACACAGTGAAATGAACTAAGGACTTAAGTAGACAAGGAGGGCAAAAAACAGGGTCAAAAGCAATAAAGAGGTTGCCTTTCTCACTGAGACATTAATCCTGGTCAAAAGCTAAAGAGCATGGTACAAGCCCTGTTTGCCTTTGTCAGTTGCTACAGGCAAAGTCCATTTCTTTAATGAATCACCCAGAATCATGACTCTTATGCTGACAGGCACTGGTGTCTGACTTCACGAGGATTTGGCCTATTCTTAGGCTATATTTTTCTATATTTATACACTGGGCATTTTACTGGTTCAAATGCAGTGAGTACAACAGTAGTGAGTGCAAGCTACAATCCTTGTCTCACCAACATTACCAGCAACCAGAGGGAAGGGCCAAAGCATTCACAGAGCAGCATGTTCCAGATTAGTCTGGAAGACTTGGGAACGATCTTAAGAAAAACCTTAAGGGGGTAGAGTAATTACACCGATATTGTCCCCTCACAAAAGCCACAACAATAATACCTTCACTAATCATTCAAATAAAAGCTCTCTGATTGAGGAATTGAAGCATGGGCCTTCCAATTCTTCTGTAATTATCAATTTATATTTCTAAATACATTCTGCAAGCAGATCTGTAAGATTTTAAATCTAGGAATACATTTAAACAATGCTTGCTTTGTCCTTCATGGAAGCACTTGACCTCATCTGCTCAGGTGTAGCTGCTCAGGGGTAAACAACAGGACACCTTGAGTGGGCAGCTCTCAAACGTGAATGTGTTTAACTGAGTGAGTCAAAGGCAGGATGGCCTGGAAAGGGTCAGGCACACTCAGCCATCTTTCCCTGGAAAAATAATGGCTTTGAAAAATTTGCCCTGGAAATCTAACTCGATCCTTTGTCAGTCAGTCACTCTGGCTTTCTATGCAACCACGAGAACATGACTATTTCCCTCTAATCTCGTAACTTGAGCCTGCAGGGTGAACTTGTGAAAGTGCTGACAGAGGATAAGAAAAGGAGGGGCCCTGGCAAAATGAAAATCTGGGCCATTGCCTCACAGCTCTGACCTTGGAGCAGGTCCAGCCTGAGTCTGGATAATGAGCAGAAGAAGAAAGCATGAGAGAATGAGACACACAGACTTTTAATTCCAACACACACACACACACACACCTCTTTTTCACAGGAAAATATGTGGTGATACAGACTCCTATAAAACATGGCACTCATACAAGAAAAAAATACATTGCAATTACATAAATCCACAGCTCAAATCACTCACACAGATTATATATATATATATATATATATATATATATACATATACATATATATACACACACACACACACACACACACACACATATATAGAGGGAAAGACGATTAAGAGAGTGAATTCAGAGAAATGTCAGCAGATTCATAGTCTGATACACATTTCCCATTTGAAGTCACAATTCTTCTTCAATTTTCTCTATGGCTGGAGGACGTTACGAGTTTAGTATACCTATAGTACAGCTCGAGTTTTCAGGCATATGGCAGTTATGAGAATCAAGAGATGAATGAACACCAAAGTGCACAGATAACACCACTACAACTGCGTCTTGCAGTATTAACTATGCAAGAGCCTTATGATCTGCTCAGGTTTATAAACTATACATTATTGGAGTTAAAGAAAATCTGAGGATCAAAAGGTTCAACTACCAACTGAGCTTGTTAGGATTTTATAGGTCAGACAAGGGCATTATTGCCTCAGTATTTACACTACAATGTCCCTCAGTCACTGCAGAACAAAACACATATAAAAGGAAATCACATGGTTTATACAAACCTTGAAATAAACAACCTTTAAATCTCTTAATCCCAAGTTCTCATGATATGATAATGAAGAGTGTAAGTATTTGTATTTGTAGGTAAGGTGATTTGAGGAAGAGACATCAGTAATAACATTTATAAAAATCAAAATATCTATAGATATGAAGAAGCACGAACCAATTAATCACAAGCATGCGAAGAGTCTGCTGATTGAGAAATCATTTTCATGCTCTCAGACATCTGAAAGCCTTAGAAAATCAGAGATGTAGCCACCATATATTTTCCCAACTTCAAGAAAACCAATTTCTTATACTAGTGCTAAGTTAAGTCAAGTCAGTTTTATTTATATAGCAATATCCCAAACCACAATTTGCCTCTAGGGGTTTCACAAATCTGTACAGCATACGACACCCCCTAAGGAAAAACTCCCCCCAAAAAACCTTTAAACAAGTCAAAGAGTGAATAGAGGGGCTTTTGTTTTCATTCAGACACACTTCCATATTCTCAATGTAGTGATACAATGCTGTCTCAACATTACATTATGGCGTCAATAAGCTTGCATCTCTCAACAGCACACATAGTGTGATAAAGTAGTCTGGGTGATAAGCAGACAGCCTGGATGATGCAGGTATTCTCAGTGCAAAGGGATTCTGGCCAAACATCTGATATCTGGCTTCTGCAAACTAAAAAGCAGCAGCAGCTGTCGCCAAAGCAGACAAATAAGGAGGACTTTATGTGGTGAAGATGTAATCAGTTGATAATCTCATCTCATTGAAGTAAATTCCAATAAACCAGACAACAGTCATAATATGCCACTCGGGGCGACCATTCATTTCAAGTGTTTTGTAGCAGCATCATTAGTGCTTTTTGTTTTAAAACATGAATCCTTTTCATCTACTATATTTTGTGTTTCTGTATTTCATTTATTTAGGCTCAATTACAGACCGGTGTTTCGTAGGATATGTTCTGAATACAGTTTTAGGGACCTGTGAACCCGAAAGTCAAGAAATTTGGTAGTAAAGTTGATCAAATAAAAGACATCCAAGTCGCTTTACATGTAGCTATGGATTTCGAAACATGCTTTATTTACTTTCTCTGATGTTTTCTCTTATGTACAGAATTAATCTATTTATTGATTCATTCATTAATTGATTGGTCTATAACATGCCCATTACATTTTCCCAGAACCCAAGGTGATGTCTTCAAACAGTTCATTTTGTCCGACAAACTTTTACTTAAAAAATGACTTCAAACTATTAATTGATTATTATCAAAAAAGTTATAATAGATTAATTTTCTGTCAATTTTATGGACTACTTGTTCTAGCACTGATCTCCTTTAGGTGTCATTAAATCTTGTTTTTTGGAGTTGATTGCGTTCTAACTTCTAACAAACTGTCAAAGAAAACTGTATTAAAGTAAATGCTCCTGAGTTCCTGTGGTTAGCTTCCAGTATAGTTGCCGTGACTACACAGTGTCTGGGTTTACTCATTCAGCTCCAAAGACAAATCATATCCACCACATTTGTTGACCTTTACAGCTAAGAGAGGAATCTCCCTCTGTGACAAAGCTAGGGTGGAAGGAGTAAATTCCAGCAGGAAAGTAAAAGAAACAGCAACATACTCTGTGATTACTAGCTTTTTCACTAAATGGAACAATATAAATTAGGGAACTAAGACATCCTGTTTAAGTGCTGTTTGAGTGTGAGGGTGAAGCTGGGGCTAAATAAAGAGAGACATGTGGTATGAAAGGAGACTACAGCCCATGAAGAGAGGAAGAAAAAACGCCTGCCTTGTAAACCACATCAGTGAGAAAGAGGCCAATTCAGCATCACAGAGGGAATGTTTGGGTCCTATTTCGCTTTAAGTTGACCAAGATCACGCAAAGGGACACAGACAGAGGTCCACAATACTGTACGTCTAGGAGAGACGCCACCTGCTTGGATTTTATTGGTCTGGTATCTTCGCACTGCAATTAGCTGACAGTATTTTAATGAGTACCAATATCTCATTATATCACACAAACACCACACCTCTTAAACTGTCAATCTGCCTTATTTACATTATTAAAAATGTGACTTATCAAGAGCCGCCACAACAGCCAACATGAATTTTTAGACTACTATTTTCTACTTCTTTGGAAAATCTATTCAATTTGGATACCTGCTTGAGAATCTAATCAGGTCTAAATGGTGTTAAAGGAATAACAGAGCTCACATTATTGGCAAAATGCAGTTGAAGTCTGATTAAAGCAGTTAACAGCGCCGTCTTCATTTAAGTTCACTCATAGAGATATGTTTTTGATTCTTTTAGTTTATTTAAACATCTTTAACTTGCTTGTTTTCTTCAACTAACAGTCCAAAACTCAAAAATAGTCAATTTACAATCATATGAAAAAGAGAAAAGCAGCAAATTTTCACATATGAGAAGCTGGAAGCAGCAAAATCTTTGTTGATTTTGGTTGATAAATGACTTGAACTATAATCTATTACCCAAAAAGTTCTTTCAGAATGAATAAACAAAAACAAAAAATCCATAGGCGGGCAAATACTTTTATAGGCACTGTATGATGTATACTTACTCCAGATCAGCACCCAGTGCCACCTTAAATAGTGACGGGTAGACATGGCACTATTTAACACTTACAAGGTTGCCCTGGAATCCACTAAAATCTCTGTATTGTGTTATTGTAGCTTCTCTGAGTAAACATCTACATAAAATGGTGTTATTTTAGTAGTAAGTGACTAAAACTCTTATACTGCCAACAACCAGACAAAGCCTTAGATTCTTTCTGTGCTAAGCTGCCCTCCACCTGTTAGTCAGCGCTCTGACTCCACAGTAACATCTTCTATAAAAACGGAGACACCTAATTCTTTCGCAGTGATTCAGTGACCACGATGCAAAACAAAGAGCGCCATCTCTCTGGCTCGGTGTGGCAGTTGGCAGCGGGCCAGCAGGCTGTGTGCGCTCTGCATGCAGGAGTGAGGTAGTTGAACAGGTTTGTCGTCCACGCTGCCAACACAATAGAGTCCTCTGTGGCGAAGACCTCGGCACTTCAAAGACATAAGCCGACACTCTAACGCCATCTGCTCCTCGCATATTTTCACTTTCCTCCTCACTGGAAGATATTTTCTAATGCAGATGTTCTGCACTTTGGGCTGGTTCGACTGTAAATCTGTGTCCATTGTACAATATCTGAACAGCTATCTATTATGAATGTCATGCAGACCTGAAACTATTAGTCGATTAATTGATTAGTTGATCAGAAAGAACATGAATCAGCATTTTTCAAGTAAAAATGCCAAAGATTAACTTGTTCCAGCTTCTCAATTGTGAGGATTTGCCACTTTTCTTCATCTCATGTGACAGTAAACTTAATATCTTTGGGTTATAGAAGGAAAAAAAAGCAATATGAAGACATCACTTTGGGCTTTAGGACACTTCGATGGGTACTTTCTGACAATTTATAAACCAAACGATAAATCGTTTCATCAAGATAATAATGGGCAGATTATCTGATAATGAAAATAGTCATTAGTTGCAGCACTAATGTCATGATACATTTTTTGCCCCAGTCCCAAACTGAGTAATTTAATGTTAAGTATCTGCCAAAACAGATTCCAATCCCATATTTATATTTCCCTGCATAATACAGCTGCAAACTCCACAGTTAGCCCAAAGCAGGCTTACTTCAAAATGACTATAACTAATCCCATTTAGATATGTCTGACAGTTGAATAGCTCTGCATTACAACTTCCCTTTGATGTTCTCTAATTATATTTCGTATAGTCTCCAGTAATGTTTTGCCATCTCTTCTTCTCTCTGGTGCTTCTGTCATCAGTAATGCTTTAATGTATAGAAAGATGCACTGTGTTCGCTTTTTTTGTTTTAAATTCGAGTCGAGCAGCGAGTAAAAGTTTATTCCACTGGACTGAAATGACGGTGGTGGTGGCAAACACTTCCAACACTTTGAATCTGTTGCTGTGGATGGAAACGTGAAGAATGGGGGTGAGCTTCAGTGCTGTGACGTAGATCCTGCAATTGTTAGAGAGCGGAGGAGTGGTGATGTGAAGGGGTGGGGGCGGGGGGTGGGGGGTGGGGGGTCCCACTGAGTTGAAACCCACCATTAGATGCACGAGCTTCAACAACATCAACAAGATGAGGTCATTACTTAAAGATTAACAGTTACACAGACTCGGGGGAAATTCTGCCTGTTGTTGAAACGAATGAACATTTAGGCCAATTACGTATTTATTGGACATTTATTGCACATCCTCAGCCCTCCCTTGTCATGTCAAGTTGTAGGAAGGAAACACAAGCTGAGGAGAAGGTGGGCGTCATAACTGCAGCGTTTTCAGTATCTACGGTAAAGATGAGGAGTGATCGACAGGCTAATATGTTAATGCGTTTACACATTCACTCTGAAAGAGAGATAACTTTAAATATCATCGTTAAGAGGAGTAATTACTTTGACAGCCATAAACTAGGGTTGAGTCGCAGAGATGACAAGACACAACTGGAGACTATACGAAATATAATTAGAGAACATCAAAGGGAAGTTGTAATGCAGAGCTATTCAACTGTCAGACATATCTAAATGGGGGCAGTTAGTCATTTTGAAGTAAGCCTGCTTTGGGCAAACTGTGGAGTTTGTAGCTGTATTATGCAGGGAATGGGATTGGACTCTGTTTTGGCAGATACTTAACATTTAATGACTGGGTTTGGGACCGGGGCAAAATAAATGCATTATGACATGAGGGCAGCAACTACCCATTATTTTCATTATCAATTAATCTACTGAATATTTTCTCAATTAATTGATTAATCATTTGGCCTGTACATGTTAGAAGTTGGTGGAAAATTCCCCTCACAATTTCCAAGAGTGAAAGACTGAAAGATATTCAGTTTACAAAAAAATCCTCATACTTGAGAAGCTGTAATCAGAGAATGTTCTGTCTTTTTACTTGAAAAATTACTTACATTATTAAGTGATTATCAAAATAGTTGACGATTCATTTTCTGCAGATTAATTGATTAATTGACTAATTGTTTCCGCTTGACTTTAAACAACTTCAAGGACAAAAAATGACATTTCTTTGAGCTGCCACCGCTCTGATAAAACAATGGTACACTTGGAAGTTTAAGTATACCATATTGCCTTTATTTTAATTACTACGCTTTCCCATACTTACTGAAATACAACCGTGTCTAGAAGTACCATTACAGCAGGAGTACAGTCAGTCCACACATTTCATTAGCTGTTAATTGCCTTTATTAATAACCATTAAAAGGAGATGGCCCGCAGCTCAATTAAATCAAACCGCAACAAGCCCAGCATGCTAACAAGCCTGCAGCTGGACTCCCATGGGAAACTAACCAGGGTGTATGAGCACTCCTCATCAGGCTCCGGGTCCTGTATTAGAGAAGACTGCCAGGGATCTGCTGGCTCTACAGCTGCTGTCAATGACTCAGGGGAAGCTGCAACCGGGGCTGTTCGACCAATGACTTCATATGGTGGCGCTCGGCCAAGCCCAGAATCAGCGAAACTGATCAGGAGCAAGCAATCATGTTATCATGATTAGGAAACGAGGGAAGACAGGGGGAAAAGGCTGCTGCTAATTACAGAAATTAGCTCACTTCTGGGCAGTTCATGTCTACTAGGTATAAAAACATATCCATCCTGCTCTTCTGATGTTTGATTTCTTAATCTCTTGGTGTTAAAATCGATTTAAATCGGATATTATAACATTTCAGCTCCACAGACGTTCAATTGGACAGAAATCAGGCTAAACCAACTGTCATTATTATTGTTCTTAAACTACCAATACAAACAACATACTGCTAAATTAAATATGAACAATACATTGCAAACTGTAGCCTCCTTTGGGACCTTGCAGGACAGAACAGCTAATTAAATATGCAAAACATTTACTCCTATACATGTGGGGATAAAAGCCACGAGCCTCTGAGGGGAATTTTCAACTCTCATACTTGAAGAGGAGCCAGGAAAGGCTGAGTCTAATGTCTATTCTCAAGTGGAAAACTAGGCTACGAGGGTTTACTGCCAAAAATACATAATTTTTGCACTAGTGGATCTCTCCTCCGGGCTGAAAGCATGGTTTATGACCAAAGTCAGCTTCCCTACTAAAATGAGGATGAGAGCAAAAAAATAAAAAAAATATGTGGGGTGTGCCAAATTACCACTTGAAAACAACCCTCTCCACATTTGGGGGCTCCATATTCTCTGGCACAAAGTTAAAAGCAAACACCAAAATGGAAACAGATGTTGAGCGAGGAAGAGCTGCTCCACACTGGTGTATATTCCATGTTTTCATCCATCCTCTCTTTCTCTCCCGCTCTGTCCTCTACTCTGGCCAAACATAATGAGTGGGGGATGGAAAAATAACAGTAAAACAATGGTGGTCCAAGTGGAAAACTGCGCTGTGAAAATCTCTAATCAGTCCCAACCCATCAGGATGAACCTACAGTGGACTTGCAGTCAGGAAACTTTGAGGGATGAGTCTCCTAAAAGGACAAAGGACACTAAAAATACAGATAGAGACGGCTATGCGCTCAGCTGGACTCCTGGTTGCAGAGGGTCGCGAGGAGTGGCTTCCCATCAGACTAATATGATAAGAGATTGTCCATAATTTTGATATTCAGGTGGTGCAAAAGTCTAATGTTTGTTATCCTTAAAACTACAGAGACACATTATAAACAACTATTGTGTAAGAGGTGCTAAGTTGCCAAAGTCTGTGTTTCTCTCACATGCAACCCTAAAAGAACCTACATTTGGAAGCTGCAGTTAAATAAAGCAACTCGGATACAAAGCCTATTTTTTTCTGCTGGAGAGGAGTAAGAGTCTAGTCTGGGACAGGACTTTCATCCAACAGCGCAGGACACATTTGACCAGGTGAGACGTTAAGAAAACAAAGGAGAGACAGGAGTAAATTGCTTTTGCAGAGACAAAAGGTGAAGTACTGTATTTTAAGGCTTCATTATCGATTCATCTGCCAATTATTGTCTTGAATAATTGTTTGATCTATAAGTGTCTAGCTAAAACCCTGACGTGTTTAAATTGCTCATTTTGTCTGACCAACAGTTCAAAACCCAAAGATATTGAGTTTACTCTCAGATAAGACAGAGGATATCTGCAAATCCTCACAATTGAGACGCTGGAAGTAGCTAACATTTGGGATTTTTGCTTACTTAGCAGCTCAATGGAACTTTTCATTTTGTGTTGATTTTGGCGATCCCTGTGGACAAAGGCGGTAGTGTTTCACCTAACGTTAGGTTACATGTTCCCTCCGCTTCACTCCCCGCCACAAGGAGACTATTTCACTGGGAGGAAAGCAGGTGGCAGCCCCGGAGACAGACCTTCAGTTAGCGGCTGCAGCAACTATAATTCAGCCAGAGCAAACCCCAGCGCCATTTCGACTGATATGGCGGAAAAATCCGACCCGGTGGCAGGCATTAAGAATAACTATTAGAAACTAATAGAAATAGCCAATCTTCGCGCTGTTAGTCTCATTTGCTTATGTAGGTCATATAGAGGCATCGGTATTAAATTGAGATGGTTTCATAACCAGTTAAAAACTCCATAGAGTACTTTTAAACAATTAATTATCAAAATTATTTCCAATTAATTCCCAGTCAATTGACTAAAGATTAATCAACTCATTGTTTCAGCTCTAAGTTGTTTACAATAATACAACCAATACGTTCATATGTGTCTGCACATTTTTAAAGGTCCTGCACACCCGTACAGGTGTTTTCATTTCTTCAAGTTAATTAAACCACCTGCTCGGGCTGAATGGGTGGAGCTATGCTGAAATAATGTGAGCAACCAAACTCCATGAACGAAATAAGAATGATAAAAGGCGTAACTTCTCCGCCCTAATCTTTTAATATTGTTGCAACCTTCCTTCTGATCACAGAAATAAATTGGCTGACTTAGATTCCTCAATCCAATACAGATTTTGGAGCTGGCCTTTGTTCACTTAGTATTTATTGACTTTCAATAAGGAAGAAGTATCATTTGATGTCTACGGGAAAAGTGTATCATTTATGGACTGAAAGTCGCTGGTTAAAGATTTCAGTTTCAGACAAACAATTCATGTTCACCACAGCCTCTGTCTGCGGTTCGACTGAAGCAGTTTCTTAGCTTTGTTTGATAAACTCTAAATCACTGACACAAATAACTTCAAACTGTCTGCAGTGACTCAGCGCTCCATGTTATCAGGAATCAATCAAAAGTGAGTATGTATGATGATGGTGATGCAAAGAAAGAGGGTTCAGAGTAGATGCAACTAGAACTGGCCTACACACTAACTGCCATGCTTTAAAGAAGTACAAGTAAATACTGGACCAATCAGACTGCTTGGCTGAACATACCCAATTAATAAAAGTACAATAATGGCTGAGCTCCTCAACCCCCAGCAGGGTTGGTAATACACAGGGGTGTGTGTCACTAGAGGGTCAGACCAGCCAACTTCAAGGAACACAGCTGACTGGAACATTTCCCTTTATTTTGCTGCTCTGAAATGCTCCAATTAAAAAAAAGAAAAAAAATCTTCCATTCTTCTGCAAACAACTTTCTAACATCTGTTCCTCGTTTTTGTGAGAGAGGATGTTGCAGCAGCAGCAGAGGGAGCGGGGGCTGAAGGGAGGAAGGAGGGGGGCGCTTTCTCAAATCTCTGGAAAATGCAAAGCGAGTGAGGAGGAAGTTGAGAGAAAACATCCCATTTTACACAACATTTAGGCTTAAGTTGTAAGTGATGATGTCAGGAAATACATCACATGAACAGCCACCACCTGACAAAACTGCTGAGGAGCTCATTTCCACTTGAGGAGTGGATTCAGCCATTATTCAGAAGTCTCCCCCTCATGCAAATATTTACTCGTAGATGAAATAATAAAAAATGGATGATGAGTTTTAGAATGTACCACCTGATGTGGCTGGTGGGAGAATTCGTGTGATTAATAGAGTCGTCGATTGTCATTTTTTAAGCAAAAAATCACTGGTTTTAGCTTCTTCAGTGTGACTATTTACTGGTTTTCTTTGTCTTCTACAATATTAAACTTAACAGTTGGACCATCTGAATATGTCAACTTGGGCTCTGGGAAATTGTTACATCTTTTTTTTGACTATTTTCTGACATTTGATGGTCCAAACCTTTAAGTGATTAATCAAGAAAATAATTAATGTCCTGTACAGCTACATTGATTAGTCGATTAATCGATTAGATGTCAACTATCAAATTCATCTCCAACTATTTTGATAATCGATCAATCATTTTGAGTCATTTTTTTAAGAAAAAGCGTCCAAATTCTCTGATTTCGGCTTCTCAAATGTGAATATTTTCTGGTTTCTTTAGTCCTCTATGACAGTAAACGGAATCTCTTTGGGTTGTGGACAAAACAAGACATTTGAGGACGTCAGCTTGGGGAACAGTGATCGACATTTTTCACCATTTTCTGACATTTTATGGACCAAACAACTAATCGATTAATCGAGAGAAAATGATGGACACATGAATCAATAATGAAACTGTCCTGCCAGTTCAAGCTGGCAAGAGTATTTAAATCCAGTTAAATGAGAAAGTATAATGCACTGCACACAATAGAAATGAAAGCTGGGGTGTTACACAGTCATTCTGTATGCTTGAAACAATGGCAAATGAAGGTTACTGGCACAGACTGTGACATTCATTTTTAATCTATATCCCCATCTTTACATAATTTATATTCAGAAAACAGGCACTAGAACAGCTTGCTACTGCTCATATGAGCTCACCACACTGGTCAGTGAGTTTATGTTTGGTCTCCTGCCCCATCAGGCAGCCTCCCTGAGCTGGCCCCAGCTTTCTTAGAGACAAAAATAGAAAAGTAGCAGGCAGCAAACAGCTAGCTGGTTGCTGCTGATTAGCTCAGGTTAGCAGGCAGTTAGCTGGATACTTTTCCCTGTGATAAATAAATGACCACTAACCGGGACAAAAGCCTGGTTGTCATCACTCACCTGAACCGCGGGGAGTCCTTCAGGCATTCCTCGAAATCCACAGTTATCTTCATTTTGCCGCAGTGGAGTAAAACCGCAGAGTCTCTTTGATTAAAGACAGTAATCCAGGCTGAGTCTTTTCTGGCTAATTAGCTTGTTTGCTAACGTTAACTGTACCTCTGTCCGACCAGCTGGCTCCACTCTGTCACTGCTCTGCTAGCCAGCTAGCCTCAGAGGCCAGCAGCTACGGTTAAAAAGTCGCGGCGAGGCGACCATAAACGACTGTGTGTTGAATGTGTGATTTCTCCCCCCTAAAAAACAGCTACAAAACTATTTGAGACGCAGCGGTCAGTCCTGAAAACAGAAAGTGTCGTCCGGTAGCTTTAGGTCATAGCAGCCAGTGGGAGAGGAGCTTTACTGCAACGCAACATACTACAGCCTGAAACAGAGATCGTCTCTGCTGGGAAAAGATGGATCACTATCCAGCGCGCATGTGCCCCGCTCCTGCCAGACAGTTAATGGAAATGGGCTGAACCCTGGTCAGTTTATTGGGTTTTACAACAAACATTAACAGAGAAAGAGTGGCTGTCACTATTAATATACAGTCACAATACAAAATAATACCATGATAATAATGAATTACATTTTAAAAGGGGGGGGGGGATGTCAA
>NTHP01000936.1:90008-105264 GCA_003416845.1 Oplegnathus fasciatus | reverse complement strand
TCGATGCAATAGAGTTTTATTCTTCACAGAAATAAAACCCGAGCCAGTTCCGGAATTCTGACTGATTTGCCACCGCCTGTGCACCACCTTATATTGTCCAAGTGCCCCTGCCCTCATTGGTGGAGAAACCTGAGCTTCTCCACCTACTTCTAAAAATAATCATTGTCGCCAGGTAAATATTGGTGTAACTTCTCCCAAATTTGGGATGGTCCAACCCCCTGCCTGGGCAAGGCATATCTCTGATTCCAGTATGTTTAGGGATTTTCCACTTGTTTGGGGATTTTCCACTCTAGGGCAAGTCTGGACATGTTTTTGACACAGTTGTTTCCAGGAGCACTCGGACTATATTTTTAAAAAACTTTATGCTCTTTTAATGTTGCATGCTAAAACACAATCTTCACAGTTGACTGATCTCTGGTGAAAGCATTGTGGCTGCTGCTCTCCCCGAGGTGCGTTATGGAGCCATTTTGCCACACCCAAACCTGATAGCCATATCAGATAGTTATTTTCACCCCTTCTGATGTGTTTGCCAAGTTTTGTGAGTTTTGAGCATCCCTAGCCCCTTAAAAAAAGCTTCCTGTTTCATGGCGAATAATGTGTCGCCATGGCAACACTGCCCCATGAAAACTCACAATCTTCACAATGAAGCATCATCAAGGTCTTAGGATTTTACTGACCAAATTCGATGGGCATATACTCAACCTGCTAGGAGTAGTACGTTAAAATATAGTGGTTGCTGCTCTATCCCTAATAAAACTAAGTACAAAACTTTTCAAATTATCATAAGGAAACAAACAATGTATGTCAAACAAACACAAGAAAAACAACCAACACTAGGCACCATACTATAGGGCTCTAGCACTGCACTGCCCAAGCTGTACTGCCGCAACGAGCCTCTACTCCCTGGCTTTATACTGGAAGCCCCTCCCACGAGACAAACCACAGTTAATTGAAATCAGTCAACCAACTTATGCAATATTTATGTATAAAAACATTTCTGTGCACATCAACACACCACTCAATCTAATCTGACGCAGAAATGTCATGATTGCATACTTATTTAGGGCCCCTAAAGAGCATTCCTGTAGTATTAACAGAAACACCCCTCTGTACTGGCTTACGCATGGCACATTCTGACTTTGGACTCTCCCACTTCCCGTTTGACAGTCCGACAGGGAAACTCTGCATGAAGGTGATAACAAATGGATGAAAACAGACCAAACCAAACCTAAGAATATTTCAATAAAAGACTTTGGAGTTAAACTGCATGTTTCTTTATGGTTTTTGTTACCACTGGATGTGATTACTGTTAATATGCATAGCACAGCAAGCTGAAATGATTTAAGCTAACGTTAGCTTGCCATGCTAACACGATTGCTAATGCTAATTTTACAGACAATGAGATGATGATACTGAAACACTGGGGAAGTAGTGCAACAATTGTGTTAGCATAGTACAACACTAGTAGCAACAGTCCTATCAACCATCAAAATGTAATTAAAAATAGAATTGTGTACCCCTTGGCAGAACAGAAGAACAGAAGGCATGAGGTAACCCCATGACACTAGGTATTTAGCTTAATCTTTGCCAGCTTGAGGTACAAGCATTGTAGACATTGCCTATCGCTGTAACTTATGGGAAATGGTCTGGTGAGAGGCTGGCTGGCACCAAATAGCAAGCTCATGTTACAATTTTTCCTTCGTTTTGAGCGAACAACATTTGAATAATGATTTAGCTGGATCACCTGTGTTTTACAAAAGACTAACGAATGATTAAGTTTCGGGAATCACTTAATACACCATTTCTTACTTTAGAAAGTCCTTGATGAGAAGGGCAAGTGCAACGTTCACTGCATGCAAACAGCCTTCGTTGATGCAGATTACATATCCGTTTGCCACAGAACTAGAGAAAACCGTTTAATTCCTAGCATGTTCAATCAATAAAAAGCTCTGTATCATGTCATAAAAGTTATCAGATGGGATAAAGGCAGGGGTTAAAGTGGGATTTGGCAGGTGGGAGAACCCTAAGATCTGGTGTATCGGTGCAGCGGGGAAAAATGACTCACCTCAAAATAACTCCCAAATTGATTTGTACTGTGAGCTCCGGTGGACTTGTTTTCTTTGTGGACAGGCTATGTGATCAGCTCACCTTCTTTTAAGCACCCATTTCTTGACATATTTTTCTGGATCCCACTGGTCCAAAGGAGGCCAACCAAAGAAATTACTATCAGTGCTGAGACCTTGTTGATTTGTAGTTCATAGTGGCATCATTATTGTTCATTTCAGAGAATCTGCTACTCTGGGTTGTGATGCTGCTACTCTGGGCTGTGCTGCTGTGGCTCTGGGTTGTGATGCTGCTACTCTGGGTTGTGCTGCTGCTGTGGCTCTGGACTGTGCTGCTGTTGCTCTGGGCTATGCTGATGTGGCTCTGGGCTGTGCTGCTGCTGCTGCTGCTACTCTGGGTTGTGCTGCTGCTGTGGCTCTGGGCTATGCTGTTGTGGCTCTGGGCTGTGCTGCTGCTGTGGCTGCTGTGGCTCTGGGCTGTGCTGCCGCCATGGCTCTGAGGTTTACTGCTCATTGTGGATTTAGCCAACTGCATTCTACAATATCTTAGCAGATGTTTCATGGGCTATCATACTATCATGGCTGCTTTCCAACCCCTAGCCATAGTACAGAAGTGGAGTTTGGCAAGTGATACTAAAGAGCATCATCAGCTTCAATTCAAATTGATGACAACTACTATTACTATCCTTGTCCTAACCCAACAATGACCACGGATACCACAGCCTGCCCTGCACCAGGCCAAATTAGTCCATCACAGTAAACTTTACCACAGTACTGCAAACTACCCAGTTCCATAGCCTGCACTAGTTTAAATTGTCCAGTGATGTCTTTGAATAAGGCAGAAACGATTATCATTTAATTTATTGTCAAAGACATTTAACAGTATGAATTAACCACATAACTTCAACAACACATAATATATTATATCCACTGTCTGATTAAAAAAAATCTCAAATGAATGACATTACCTATGCAGGCTTTAAATTTCTTCCAGTTTATCAAACATAGTTTGCTGAGCAGTCCTTACCCTTGAAAATAATCTGTCATCTTCCTCTTCTGTCCTCTCTTTCTTACATCTTTCTCCATCTTTCACCATGAAGTTATCATACATTAACGTTAATAATGTATTTTCTAACTGGGAAATACTCATCCCACTTTGAGGGCACTTGCCTCTCAGACTTGCACCCCTCAGCCCTGTGCTCCCCATGGAGCGGGACCTAACGTCGCCTTAGCTAAGCTAGCCGAAGCGTCAGCTACCGTACCGGTAGCTAGCAAGACAGATACCCAAGTTGCACATAACAGCCTGTGTGTTTGGTGATGTTTGAAACGTTGCATTTGAAATTACCTACCACTTCAGAAAACAGCAACTCCGTTTGTTCCCCTTCCGTAGTTAGCTAGATGCTGACGAGTACCGCAACCGTGAGTTTATCGACTTCTGCACACATGAACCCACTGAAGGGATGAGAACGGTGTGGGGGCAGGAATGTAGGGTAACATTACTTTCTGATGTGTTGATGGCAGCAGCTGGAAAAAACAATAAAGTTTTTTTGGTTTTTTTTTAAAGAAGGCTGCAGCACACGAAAAATGAACTCACTTGACATTATTAGGTATGAAACTGCCAATTTAATGTATTTACTTATTAATCGAAGGTGCCAGAACGCCGTTCCAGATTGTTCCGGCCCACTTTAACCCCTGGATAAAGGGATATCAGAATCTACCTGGTAAAAAACAAGAACATGATTGGTCAACTCAGCTCAACTTTATTTATATAGCACCTTTCATACAAACATGCAGCCCAAAGTGCTTTATATAGCAAAATTAAAACAACACACACAAAAGAAAATACAACAATAAAACAATAATATGTCAAAAATCAATAAATAAAAGCCAGTAGAATAAAATAAAATAAAATGAACACCAGGGATAAGAATAATGTAAAAAAACAATTATTAAAACTTAAAAACAAAGGCTATAACATTATTCCAAATTAAAAGCCAGACTAAAAAGATAGGTCTTTAATTTTCTTTTAAAAACACAGAGAGCTTGCCATTCTAATATCCAGAGGCAGTGAGGTTAGAAATGAATAGCGAGTTTAAGGCTGCTTCATGGAGTTATAGGAGAAACCTCATACTCGTTTCCAAATTCACACTTTTTTTAAGAATCTGTTAGATCTGTCAAAAATAAATAAATAAATTAAAAAGTCAGAGTTAAAGTGTTAGAGGCCACATAAAGTTTTTTCTCAACGTCCAGTGACATACAGAATCAGTTGACACATGACCCTATCTAGTCAGTCAGCCAGCCTGGCACTCCACCTCTGGTTGGGCATATGCCAACCTGGGATAATTGTTTTTGGTCTTTTTACAATCTAATTTATCAACTACTTCTTGTCATCAGCAGACGTCCAGATTGTGGACTGGTCAAACGTCTTTTCTCAACTAATTTTGTTTGTCAGTGCATGTCCGGAAGTTGGCCTGGCCAAATGTCTTTTCTCAAGATAATTTATCAACTGACTTTGTCAGTGGACGTCCAGATTGTGGCCTGGCTGAACGTCTGTTTTCAACTAGCTCTGTTTGTCAATGGACGTCCAGAAGTTGGCCTGGACAAACGTCTTTTCTCAACGTCATTTACCAGTTGAGTCTGGTTGTCACTGGATGTCCAGATTGTGGCCTGTCGGAACATCCATTCTCAACTAACTCTGTTCATCAGTAGAGGTCCAGATTGTGGCCTGACTGAACGTCTATTCTCAACGAGGTCTGTTTTCCAATGGACGTCCAGAAGTTGCCTGGCCAAACGTCTTTTCTCAATGTCATTTATCAACTAATTCTGGTCGTCACGGGACGTCCAGATTATGGCCTGGACGCCCGGACGTGATATCAACCTGTTTTGTATGTCCACAGCCCACTGCTCAGTGGGACAGTTTATATCATTGAACCCCTTTGCCTTCTTCAGTATTGGTTTTATTCAGTGAGTACAATGTCAGTCTTAACTTACATCTAAAGCTCAAAGAACAGAGATAAACTAGAACCATTTGTGCCTTTGAAAAGTATGTTGAGAGACATCCATTGTTACCAAAGTTGACAGCTCAAGTTAAGCTAAGTCAAACTGTATGGCGCGGTCGCAATGTGTTTGGGCCTTGATATCCAGACTCCCTTTTCAAATCCTGTATATGTAGACAGTACAATACACAGTGTGCTGAGTTTATGTCTACAGCACGCATTACTGCATTAATAATGGTGCTGAAGATGCCATCCTGATGTTGATTTGTAATTCAGTTCAGCTTGATTTGAATAATGCATTAAAGTAAGAATCAGTTTTTGCAGTGTTCATTATATGTAATCATTCTCTTTGATAGCTGCCCTTTTTGGAGTAATTCTGTTACATTTTCATCTGCTGCATTGTGCTGTAGTCCAAATCCATTTTTTTTTTGGAAACAGGGGCCCCGAGGCAAATCCAGGAGGCAGAGCTGCTGTCCACTGTGTTCCAGTTCAGTGTCACAATAAAGCAGAATGCAGAACAACAGCCCCATCAAACGGACTTATTCATTTATTTGACACAGACTTATTTAGCTTTGCTAATAAAGAATAAGACGAAGGACAAAGACAACTCACAGAGGATGAGAAAAAAGGGAAAAAGAAGGGACCCGGAGAAAAAAGGAAGGGAGGGAAGAAAGATTGATGAGAAAAAAGTGTCTGTTAGCCACTCTTGACCCGTTTCAAATCGACTTCTTCGTCTTCTATGACGTAGTTTTAAAGTAAGTAGATTCTCTTGCTCATGCTGCTACAGCGAGAGAATTATTTATGAATTTATTTACACAGTGTGTCCAACTGCACACCCACCAGCTAGCCCACCGGATAGAAAAACTGCATGGACTCTGGAGTATCTGTCTGAGCATAGACTGCTCACTGACTACAGAATAATAATGACATGCTGTTCCTCTGCTAGATATTTATAAGTATTTAGCCTGCTCTGTTTCTCATCACGAGATGCGAGTCTTGGTAAAGCTCTGATTTCAAGATGTGTTTATATTACTGTAGGCTAAATTATATGATTGCAAAGAAACAACACCCAGTTTATGTGTACTGATTTGGATTTTTGCAAAATCTTCTACAGTACCTACGCAAAATATCATCAAAGTGAAGCAGCTGTGAGCTATTTCATGAGCTGTAAACAGCTCATGAGCAACACAGGCTAAGCTGTCATCTGCTATTAATGAAGTGATATAAAGTATAGTCTGTTGAAGTGAACCTTGGGGTCATAGCTGTCATTTGAAAAGTGAGTGTCAAATATGGGTGTATTGGCCTGTTTTTAAATTTTTTCTTTAGGGAATCGACAAGACTTTCTTTGGCTCAGGACAAGCTCTCTGACTCAGGTATTGTCAAACATGAATGACTCAGTGTGCATTCTTTCTTTTTGACCAAACAATGCAGAATGTGATTAGCTCATCACAGTTAAAGATTATTTTCTCAGCTTGTTTGTGGATGCAGGTATTGCAGCATTAAGAATCTCCTGACCAAGTTAAAAAAACAACTTCTTCTTCTTTGCAGTAAGTCCACTGACAAAGATTGGTTATCTTATACTGTTCATCATCATCATAATTGTACTTTGCACTGACACTGCACTTTAAACAGATCAGTGGCCTTCCTCATTATTCTATCACTGCTGACTGCACTGCTGTGCGATATGTACTGTTTGTTTATATCAGATATGCTTGTATTATTTTTGCTACTGTTTTTTTAGGTTGTAGTACGACGCATAATCTCTGTTTTCTCATATTTAATGAAATGGATGAATTGTCATGTTTGGTAATATAATAATAATTAACTGTGAATAGTAGTTTTCTTAACTAAGTTAAGTGCTTTACAAGGAACAAAATAAAAGCAAAGGCAGATGCAAACATCAAACACGGGAGATTATTAAACTGCAAGGATTGACAGGTAAAACCTTAAGAAACATTAAACATAAAAGCTTTCTCACAAAATAAATAATGTTTTAATAAGGTGTAGCGTAGGTTTATCTACATATTCAAAGTAAGAGTTGGGCACCAGACAGGAGAATAATAATAATCCTAAACCTGTCTCTTTAAGAATAATAATATAAGCAACTTTAAGAGATAACTTGGATAGCTTGTACCCTTGCTAGAAAAAATGATAAAAATAAAACAATCAATTCAGCTTCATCATCAATTGAATCTTTTTGTTTTGAAACCAAATAATAATCATTAAAAAAAATTTAAAAATTCAAAGCAATCTAATCAAATGGTTATGGTTATTAAGCAAACACAAAGTCTCTCACTCAGAAAATATACATTAAATCAGGGGTGTTACTGAAGGGGCCATCTTTTAAAAAATGAAAATGAATTTGCAGGCATAAGCTGGGGCATAGAACATTCCTTGTGGGTTGATCAGTTTAGACCCAGTGATTCTATTGGGGTGGCAAAAAAATAACTACTTCAAATGTACAGAAAACTAAAGAATAATTAATTACCCCTGTGGAATCCCCTCACACACCTGTCTGTCCAATGAGGCAATGAGCAGGACAAGGGGCAGTGCAAAGTAGAATGAATTTGGCTGAGGATAGAAAATTAGGTAATACACATTAGCCTGAGGCAGGAGAATATGAGAAGCCTGGGACGTGGCAGGAAAGGAGACTTATTTTAAGTTTCTGTAGGTCCCACAAAGACAAGGAGGTACACAACTACATCGGAGCAAGTCAGAGAGATGGTAGAACAAGATGTATCCAAACCCGCTTAGGGATTTTTTAAATATAATCTTTATTTAACCAGGCAGTCTCATTGAGATTAAGATCTCTTTTCCAAGAGAGACCTGAGAACAAGAAACATTCACAGAACACAATCAGCAAGACAGAAACAACACAACAACACAGAAACAAGAAATTAAAAAAGACAGTTACAAGAGTCATAAAAACATCGGATAATAAAGCTTTAAAATCTCCAAGGGGAATGTAAGACTGTAGTTTGAGGGTAGTTTGCAGTTCATTCCATTTATCAGCACACTTCTAGCATCGCATTGTTGCCCAAGGAAGTCCAGGAAATCCAGCTGTTTCTTGAAACAACTGCCATTGAGTTTACTTTTATGTACGTCACAGCTTTTCTCTTTTGAGCGACTATATCCAGAAACTGGATTAAGACTTTTAGTTATCTCTTCCTTTAGTCACTCTAACTCCTTGTTTTGTTCTCCTCCATGCTGCTTTTGTTATTTATTTCCCCTTCCCCCAGCTCACAGGTTTGTCTGATTTATCTCCTCATCTTCCCCACCTTCATTTCCTGTCAAGGGTGGACAGGGCTAATTTGCACTTTTTCTTTTCTCGCTTTCTGCTACAAAGGGATTTGAAAGAGGTGACAGATGTAGCCTGACTGATCTCAAGGCAGAGTGTGTCAAAGTCTGGGGATTTTAACTGTAAATACCCTGACACCGTGTTTGATCCGTTCTGTATCCTCCACACTCTGCACACAGATCACAAGTCTACAAGTAAAACACAGTCTGTTTAAATTGCAGCTTCACTGATACACATGTTAACTATAAACCAAGGTGTTACTGCTCTTGATGAACACATCTGGTTGGGTGTTTTTTAGATTCAGATTCAGATTTAGACAACTTTATTGATCCCCAGATGCGCAATTCATTTGCAGTTTACCCAGTCCATACACACACCACTCCAAATTCACAGGCAAGGTGTCAAAGGCAACAGATCAACATACAAGGGTCAATACAAGGAAACAATGAGCAGCAGTAAATAAAATAAAACATTTCATTGTTCATTTCAATGAATGATTGATAAAAGTTACATAAAATAGTATCACAGACACGAAAATAGTTAAGCTTCCGCATTAAGTGAATTCTATGTTGTCCATGCTTGACAACCGACATTGTGTTTACATCAAACTTCAGTTGAGAGTCAAACACTGTTCCTAGGTACTTATATGTGTCAACACTTTGAACATCCTCACCATGTATAATTCTAGCTTTTGGTTTGTTACTATTCTGCCTGAAGAAAATAATTAATTCTTTAGTTTTTAATATGTTAAGGTTGAGGAAGTTATTATCACACCATTTGACAAAGGCAGGTAGGCCACAACCATGATCTGACTGGATTCTGTCTGTCAGAAAATCTAAAAGTAACATCAAAAGCTGATGAGGTAATTTAAAATAAGAAGCAAGTCGCTCAATCAAAATATGAGGCTGCATCTTGTTAAAAGCCGAAGAGAAATCAGCGAATAAAAGTCTCACATGAGATTTGGGTTTCTCAAGGTACCAGGAGGCGATTGGTTACTTTTTTGAGGTCCAAATAAAATCCATCCATCCATCCATCCATCCATCCATTTTCTGCTGCTTATCCGGGGCCTGGTCACGGTGGTAGCAGGCAAGGCAAAGTAGTCCGGATGTCCCTCTCCCCAGCAACGTTTTCCAACTTCTCCTGGAGGATCTCAAGTCAGAAGAGATATATAATCTTTCCAGCATGTTCTGGGTCTACCCGGGGTCTCCTATCAGTTGTACGTGCCCAGAAAACCTCCAAAGGAAGGCGCCCACTTTTGATTTCTGATTTATCCTCATCAAGTTTTAGGACGTTTTGTGACTTACAGAGTTTAATAGTGGGGCAGGCAAGTAGATTAGCTGGGATGTTAGTATTACTGGATCTGAATGGAACACACAGTATACTCGTGTGTCATCTGTGTGTTTTGTATAATCTGACTATGAGGAAGTCTTTCAGCTGTAGCATGCAAGTTGGCTATGGCTGGTTAGACAGATTAGTCAAGCTCATGTAGTGTTACTGCATCCGAACGGCAAACTCAAATGAGATACCAGAGCTGGAGGATCCTCCCATCCCTACAAAACAAAGTTATGTACCATAACACTATGAGAACAGGCGCAACCCTCTAAAGCTACCGCTAGTGGGTTTATCTGTTCCTCACGCTGCACTGAAGACTTTAGTCTACCCCACTTACTACGTGGGTCCCACCTTGGTGCGCTGTTATTGGCTGGGGGCTACACACATGCACGATTAACAGGGATTTCAATATCAGCATTAAATTACACATCTTTTTTATTGTATGGAATCCATTCCATTTTTGATATAACTGTGTAGATATTGATGTTACAGAGTGTTATTGATATTGTAAAAGGTACACGGTCATGTTAATTTATTTTATTTTATTTCATTTGTAAGTTTATAATAGTATAATATAAAATAATATTTTATGCTGACTGCAGTTGACATAATGGCCACTGGTATCATTGTTAACAAGCATTTTCTGAATGTTACATAAAGCCCCTTTACCTCATCTGTTTGTTGCCCTCTTTTTCCAAACAAATTTTTTAAACGAATTATAAACTCCTTGTAAGGAAGTGTTAACGCTAAAGTGATACATGAAGTGTATCCTGTAGCAGTGGTGATCAGAATTTCATTCCCTCCACAGAGAATTGAGTAGACTTTCTCTAACCTGCCTGTTTACAAGACCTCGGGATCAAGAAACAGGCCTGCAGGACTCATGGAGGATGACCAAAGGAATCTTTTGTGCCAACTGGTGACGAACCTAATCCTGAATTTACGCCATTCAGTTTTTTATGTTCAAGCCATTTTAGCTGTGTTGAATGAATATAGCTCAAATTTGCCAGAGGATATTCATTTTTAAAATTTTTTTAGAATTGTTGTCTCAGTTCCTTAAATTAGCCTAAAATGGCTAAGCTACACAAAAACCGACACATTTGTTCCTAACGACAAAAAATGCCCAATTGAAAACCACTGAAAATGCCATTTTTGACACATTTATCTTAACATAAACTAATGCATTCCTTTATGTTAAGATTTCATTTTGGACTACTAGCTTTCAATTTTTTATTTTTATATTTGTCCAGCAGATGGCGCTACTTTTAACCCTTCAAAGCATGCAGCAAAATTTCACACTTTTTACTGTTTTCTGCAAGGGTGCCTTGCTACTGAAATGATAAGTGTGTGTCGCTATTGATGTTGGATAATGGTGTGTGTGGAAAAAAAAAAGTGTGTGTATGTGTGTGTCCAACTTCAAAAGTCTTTTCTCTTTGAAGGCCACACTCTGCATTATAAACTAATTCAATAATAAAAACGATGAGTAGCAAGAACCAAAACAAAATTGGACTTTGTTTTGGTTCTCGCTCAGGTTGTTAATGCAGGTGCACTGCAGCCATGGTTATAAGTATGAGCAGTAGTACGAGAGTAGTCATTTTGGAGATGGCAAGACATTACAGCACACAGGAGGCTCTGGAAATGATCATGCACTCTGAGTGTGAGGATGGCTCCTCATCCTCCTCCGAGGACTCTGAGGCTGACACGGAGGAGGCCTCAGAGGTAGAAACAGACCAGCTGGAGTCCAACTCCGACTTATCTGAAGACTCATCTGAAGATGAGAGCGGAGGGGAGATGGATGAAGCAGCGGCAGGATGGACTTCAAAAAATGGAAAAATGTTTTGGTCTCCCACAAACAGTGAGACGCTCTGCTACGTCCCAGCAGCCACAGGTTTGATCCCGGGACCTACACACTATGCCGCTGCCCGAATCAGTGACCCAACGTCCAGCTTTGCACTGCTGCGGACGGATGAAATCCTGCAGCATACTGTGGCCATGACAAACCTGCATGGGAGATGCTCAATCGCAGACTGGCGAGATGTGGACACAGAGGAACTGCAGGCTTACGTGGGGCTGCTCATTTTGGCCGGTGTTTACAGGTCAAAAACTTGAATCAACCCTCAGCCTCTGGAGTGAGAAATCAGGACGGAGCATTTTCCGGGCTACGATGTCCCACAAGAGGTTTCATTTATTCATATTGTCTTGTTTTATGTTTTGGGGTTTTTTTGTTAGGTTGTTGGCACCTACTCCTGCAAGAGGAGAACAACTGGCCCTCTTCCACAACCTGGTTGACATTTCACATTACAACGCCTACGTCCTGTGGACATCAATCGGGCCATCCTGGCAGCAGCAGAAATCATACAGGAGGAGGCTCTTCATTGAAGAGGTGGGAGAAAAGCTGGTGACCCCACACATCAAGAAGAGAGGGCGCCTTCCCCGCTCATCAGCCACTGCAGGAATAGTTGCAAATCTGCAGGGTGCTGCTGCAGACCCCTCTCTCATCAGTAAATGTAAGAGCAGGAGGCAGTGCGACTTTTGCACGGACAGAAAGAGAAGAGTTGGCAGCACCTGCTGCAAATATGGGAAGTTCACATGCAAGGACCACAGTCTGTCCTTTTGCAGCCTCTGCTCCACCTGAGCTGGACTCTCACACCCAGTCACATACGCTCTCTCTTTCTCTTTCTCTGTCTCTCTCTCTCTCTCTCACCCCTCTCTCTCTCACCCTCTCTCTCACTCGCCCTCTCTCTCTTTTGCCCTCTCCCCATCTCAGCCTCTCCCCATCCCCAACAACATACCTAAATGTTCCATGTTTCTCTTTCAATGTTCATCTTTCTCAAATAAATGTTTTTCTGGTTCAAACTGATCTTGTATTTTTAATTTATTTTTAGAACACAACAGGGTAATAAGCATTTAGTGGGGAAAAAAAACTTTTACTTGTAGTAGGAGAAGGCCTGGTGAAAATCATCATATATCATTATAGGCTAAGATTATTAACTTTAATCTGCCACTGCAGAAAAAATAATGATGCATCAAAATCAATGTTGCTGCTAATCATTGACCCATCTCAGGCCCTGATAATAATAATAATCAAATACTCCTTGAATTGTATTTTATGTATTTTATTTGAGTTTTTGTGATTTTGTTCAATTAAAAACTGTGGAGTTGTGTAAACATACTGGCCTTTAAAGGGTTAAAATCCTAAAAATATCATTAATATTTGATATGTATATTTCAGGCTGAAGTAGCTTTAAAAGACTGACTCGTTTAAAGTGGAAAAAAATATTAATATATAATATTTTTACTGCAGTTTTTGGGAAGGTGACATTTTTTGTCATTAGGACCTCGAGTGTGAGTTTTCTTTTAAATCTGACACTGCAAAAAAACATAACAATGCATCAGAATCAATGTTGCTGCCAATCATTGACCCATCTCAGAGCCTAATAATAATAATAATAATAATCAAATACTCCTTGAAATGTATTTTATGGAAATTATTTTTGTTTTTTTGTTTTTTTCGATAAAAAAACAGTGGAGCTATATAAACATACTGGCCTTTAAAGGGTTAAAATCCCCAAATTATAATTAATATTTATTACGTATATTTCAGGCTGAAGTAGTTTTAAAAAACTGACTCATTTAAAGTGGAAAAAAATATTAAGAGGTCCTTTAATATCCTAACGCATTTGTCCTTAATGACAAAAAATGTCACCTTCCCAAAAACTGCTGTAAAAATATTATATATTAAGGGTTAAGTTAATAGTGTAGGAAGAGTATGAAACATCGAGTCAGTGTGCTGATTTTGATGCAGGAACAATATAAACTTACCAAACAGGAACCATTTACACATCTAACTATACTTGGCAGACAGACTCAGAATCCTGCTCTGCAAGCAGCAATACCGGAGGCCAAGTAATCGCCCCGTTCCGAACAGGCACGTGTTGAACGGGCACTCCACTAGTATCCACTAATCTGGAAAAGATACAAATGTCTAACCAGTGAATCGATAACTTAACGTAATAGGACAAAATGCAAGCTGGAATGCCATGTCTAACCTCACTTGTCACAATGGCCGATGTACACAATTACTGTCTATGTCACATTATCAGATATTATTCAGTGGATGATACCAGGTGATTGATGTTTGGTATCCTCCAGTAGCTAAGAAGGTCAGAGGCTTTCAAACACGGGAGAATTAGACATGTGTTGGACTCAGCTGGAACCCTTGAGCCCTGACTGATAGACAAGACGTTGTGTGTGTGTTCACGGAATCCGTGTCCAGAGCCTCTCATAGATGGCTCTTTTCCCCGCTTACTATCTTAATGTACTGGGACTATTTTTGCTAGAGCAGCCTGTGTCTCTGAGGTGTGAAATTAACATGTATTTACCCTGCATTTCCTGTATATAATTGACTTAAAAATTTATTTTTATTTCATTTTTGTTTCATTTGTCTTGAGACATGTAATGTAAACCACAAAACTAGTGTGAGTGTCCATTCTGTTCCCTCCCACCCTTTGTGATCACCTATACTAATGTGTATACTGTACAAATTCACGATATAGTTGTTCTCATTCTCTCTTTGTTTCTGTTGTCAGACAACAGAACGAATATGACATTTGATTGTGGCTCATTAATACTATCTTGACCAGCAGCCATTACCAAGCTGCTGAGCTGCAGATAAAGTTAATAGGCTCGTTGGAGATGAACTGCGCCTCACATGGAAGGTGAACGAGATCAGGAGGCAGCAGCAGGGGGCGGTGACAAAAAGCTGCAGTCAAGTTGGACAGTTTCCAGCAGCCTTCAGAGAACATATAGAAAGTCACAGAAATTTCTATGAAGATGGACTTAACTGCTAAAGAAAAATTATTCACACTGAGTCAAAGTTCAGTTCTAATAAATGTATTGGTTATTTATTGGATTGTAGTAAAGCATAAGAAATACATTCTTGAATGACATCATCAGCAAAATCATCAAAACAGAAAAAATACAAAGCCCTAGACTAAATTTTAACAGCGACCATATGCTCTGGTTCGTTTGAAATATTTACATAAACAGCTCACCTTCTCCGTTTATCATTACGTGATGTAGCCAGAGAGTAATGGCTACTTTGCACATAATTTCCACGGTATTAATCATCTTAATGGGCATATGAGATGTGGTTTGTGATGTTTAATATTTAATCTCACAAATGTAACAAATAATAAATTGATTATCCTTTTTCGGTTCAAGGTTGTGAGGTCATACAAAGTGGAATTTTCCAAAACAATAAATCTTTTCACAGTGGTCTAAGATTGTCTATCACAACTTTTTATTTGTTTAACGATGCCACAGGAGAGAATCAGAGAAAGAACGGGCAGTTTTTAGCCCTTGGAAGTCATATTTATTGAATAAGTATAGCCAACATAGAAAATGTATGTAAAGACTTTCTCATAATCTGTATTCATTTATTCATATTTGTTTGTAATAACCTATGTGGAAATGTGTGTGTGTGTATCTGGCATTGTTTTCTATCCTTTGTTCTTTTTATGTCTGCCTTGTAAAGCACTTTGTAACTGCTCGTTTTGATAAGTGCTGTA
>NTHP01000936.1:39066-62542 GCA_003416845.1 Oplegnathus fasciatus | reverse complement strand
CACCCTAGATGGCATTGCCCTGGCCTCCAGCGCCACCGTAAGGAATCTTGGAGTAATCTTTGATCAGGATATGTCTTTTAACTCCCATATAAAACAAATTTCAAGGACTGCCTTTGTTCATCTACGTGACATTGCAAACACACATCCTGTGTCAAAAAGACACGGAAAAACTAGTCCATGCCTTTGTTACTTCTAGGCTGGATTATTGCAATTCCTTATTATCAGGCTGCTCCAATAAGTCTCTAAAGACTCTCCAGCTGATCCAGAATGCTGCGGCACGTTTACTTACAAGAACTAGGAAGAGAGATCATATTTCTCNCAGTATTAGCTTCTCTGCACTGGCTCCCTGTAAAATCTAGAATAGAATTTAAAATCCTTCTCCTCACCTACAAAGCCCTTAATGGTCAGGCACCATCGTATCTGAAACAGCTCATAGTTCCGTATTACACCACTAGAACGCTGCGCTCTCAGAATGCAGGGTTACTTGAGGTTTCTAGAGTTTCCAAAAGTAGGATGGGAGCCAGAGCCTTCAGCTATCAAGCTCCTCTTTTGTGGAATCAGATCCCATTTTCAGTTCGGGGGGCAGACACCCTCTCCACATTTAAGAGTAGGCTTAAAACTTTCCTCTTTGATAAAGCTTATAGTTAGGGCTGGCTCAGGTGAGCCCTGAACCATCCCTTAGTTATGCTGCTATAGGCCTAGACTGCNTTTGGCAGCATTCACTCTTGTGCAACATTAAAGAGACCAGCATATATCCACAAGCATTTATTATCAACAGATAACAAACACACAATATGTAAACTAACTAAAGGTTACTATATACAGATGTGTGTGTGTGTGTGTGTGTGTGTGTGTGCGCGCGCCCGCCCGCCCGCGTGCATGCGTGCGTGAATACAAGAAAGGAGACCAAGGTTCAGGCCATGTGCTTAAGGTAGACAAAAAAATCAAAGATGGTGGAGTCAAAGATGGCCACCAGGGGTCACATGGACATATGTGTTTAAGAGACAAAGACCAATGGTGGATTCAGTGACCATGTGGGGCACTGAAATGAGGAGCCACACAAAGGAATTGGTGAAACAGGCGGGAGAATTTGAAACACCGGCCTGAGTCGGACATGAACCGTGGTGTCGCTCACTCTGTAGGTGTATGTGTGTGTGTGTGTGTTTCAGGTCAATTTGGGTCCAACGTGGTGCCAGGTTAAAAAGAGGATAGTTAGTTTGCATGCAAGACATAATAGTTAGCTTAATGGATGTAACTCCAGCTCTATAAGTACATGCGTGAAGCAGAACTAACATCAACTTAGCTGTGTGGCTAACCAATCATCTATAAACACAGTAACCTATGAAACACATCACAACAATAAAGCTTAATGAATGAAAATAAACCAAATCACCACAATACAACACTTAAATAGCCTCATGCTTAGTTGTGTTATGCTATGCTATGTTATGCCCAGTTGAAGTCAACGTTACCCGTCTTTTGGAAAGGGGTCCGTTGGTGTGTTGCTTTGTTAAGCTGGCAAATCCGTTTGATGAGCCAGGCTGAGAAGAATTGTGGTTCCAGTATCCAAAGCAGTCATTGCTGTGCAATGCTCCAAAACAGGCCAGAAGAAAACTGTGCACTCTTTGTCTTTGCAAAGTTAGCAGCTCTGTGCTAACTTGCTTTGTTAGCTCCTGTTGCTTGTAAGTTAGCTGGCACCAACTAAACTTGTTTAGTCTGTTAGTTGTACTTGCTTAGCTAACCAGGAATCCTAGGCAGGCCCTTGCATCGCTGCCTTAAGAAAATGCATCTGTCTTGTGCTGGACACAATGTGGAAGAGGACCTCTGTCCAGAGGTCAGAGAGTCATCAGAGAGGAGGGTGAGCAGCTGTGCTGCACCCTCAAGAGGAGAGTCCTGAGAAGAGAGAGGGCAACTGGGCTGCACCTCTCAGCTTCAGAGTTGTCAGGAGAAGAGAAGAACTGGAATTTATATATGACTTGATGAGGTCATGGGTCATGTGTCACCTTGACCAATGGTAGCTGAAAGGTGGGCACATAGGCGGGGTTTCACACTCAGGTGTGAACACATGGGGATTGTTGAAGATCAGAAGTCCAGGTCTTGGGCCAGAGTTTAAGTCTGGACCTCTTCACCAACACTTAGTTCTCTTCAGGATAAAGTAACTATTGGAGTCCCAAAAACAGGTTCAAAAATTCATCTGGAGACGATCAGAGTTTGATGCAATAGAGTTTAATTCTTCACAGAGATCAAACCCGAGCCAGCCCCTTGAGCCTGACTGATCTTCCACGGTCTGCACACACATATATTGCCCAAGTGCCCATGTCCTCATTGGTGGAGTAACCTGAGCCACTCCACCTATTTCTAAAAATGATCATCTATCGTCGGGTAAATAATGGTGTAATCTTTTGCCAAATTTGGGGTGATCCAACCCCCTCCTGGGCACAGCCTGGCATATCTCTGATTCCTGTATGTTTGGGGATTTTCCACTCTGAGGCAGTTTAGACTGGTTTTGTGACACAGTTATTTATCCGGCTCTTACAGACTATATTTTTTAAAAACTTTAGGATCTTTTTATGTTGCATGCTAAAACATAATCTTCACACTTTATATGTTGGATATACATTCAATCAGGTACTTTTGATTATTTGTTTATGATATAAGCTCTTCAGCAAACCATAGTTTTGCTTCAAAACAGAATTGAAATGGCTCTCGGTTCTCAGAACAAAAGAGCCATGTGGTCTCAGTCGCCATTTTNNACTTTCATTCATGGCAAGATTCCCAACAGCGGGTTGCGTTTTTTTGGCTCGTTTGTTGCCTCTGTAGCTACTTATCTGGGCTTGCTCCCTGTATGGCTCCTGTCTCTCTCCACTATACCTGTCTAATAAAGCGAAATACCTTAATGCATGATAGTTGTTCGTCCTGTTGCAGAATCCGTCCACAACCCTGTTCTCTCCCCCCCCTCCCCTTGCCCCATACACAAACACACACACACACACACACACACACACGGGGCTATCAAGTGGGCGAAATACAGAAAAAAATGCAACATAGAGTTGGAGAAAGAAAGTGGATTAAAAGGCTGGATTCGACCTCAAGTGGGAGACGATTCAAAGGCAGTGTTCTTTAAGTGTGAAATACTTGTTCAACATGCCAGCACTGATAAACATAAAAGAATAGAATAATATTTATTATTATTTAATTTATTCATTCCTCATTTTTTGTTGGCCAGTTGGTTTTGTTCAACTTGNNAATGGGCCTCATTCACCAACCATTCTTAAGAAGAAATTTCTTCTTAAAACCCACTTACGCAGTTTTCACGAAGATGCTGACATTCACCGATGTTTTCTTATGTGGGATTTGTTCTTAGGTAAGAGCAGAATCTACGCACACTCAAGAGCACACTTACGCACATCTGAGTGGTGACACGTTTGTGCAAAATAATTGGTTATTGTGTTTTCTTTAATTCTACAGTTGTAAAATATTATAAGACTACAACAATAAACATATTTTTAAATAATTATTTTCATTATTTTACAAAGCATTATGGTCTTTTAAAATAAATAAATCAACACTACATGAACACTTTTGGGAACCATGCCATCCAATAATCAGTGATCGATCACGCTATTTATAGGCCTATTTACTGCTGCTGCAAGATGTTGCAGATCATGCCCTGAGGAGGAAACGCATCTTCCAGGACCATGTAAATCTATTCAGTGCTTGAAGTGGACAAAAATAAGTACCAGTACTCCCCTTATTCACATGTTGACTACATGACATACACAGTATTGCATTCTGAATTTCTACAATGAATAAAAGATACTAGTACACTTGCTGATGTTCACAACATATATTTATTTTAACCAAGGGGACAACCATTTCAATTATTACAATAAAAAATTGACTATGTACACTATCTTTAACGTGTGGTGCAATAAAGTCATCAGGCCAGGATGCCCTTAGTTCCTTGTATTCCTGGCGAAATCCCTGGATACTTTCTCTTCTCTCTACTTTTAGTGTGTCACACAAATGAAGCACCTCTGCATCACCATGCTCGTTACTTAGACTAGCCACCGACAGAGAAAAGCAGGCAGGTGACAACAGGAACAGGTGAGCGTCACATAGTGCCTGGGTAATGCAGTTTATTTAAGGCCATTATCAAACGACCAGAGAACCTGATATGGAGAGGGCAGAAAAGAGTACCGGCAGCTTGTGAGAAGTGCCGGTGCGCAAGAAAAAGTCACGGTACACCAAAGAGTAAAATCTAGTGGTGCTGTTACTGTGTACAGGTGAGTATTGGCCCACTTCGAGCACTGGATCCATTTGCAGAGAGTGACGAATATTTTTTTGGCCTCAGATTTCAGATAAAACCGTTTTTTCCCCACTTCATCAGTTGTGCGCCCTTCTCCGGACACAGCGTTCACTGTAATAGCGAGAGTAATAGCATCCCATGCATCTTTTTTTGTTGTCATTTTATATCCACTACTGACGCTATTACTACTCCTGGACCGTAGCACAGCCTTTGACACAATCGATCACAGCATCCTGTTCGACAGAGTGAGGCACCACTGGGTGGGGATATCTGGTTCAGACTTGGAATGGTTTTCATCTTACCTGTCGAATAGGAGGTTCTGTGTCTCTGTGAACAATTATGTCTCTTCATTTTCTTCTGTTAAGTATGGTGTGCCTTAGGGGTCAGTTTTGGAACCAATTTTATTTTCTTTATACATGCTTTATACATGCTCTCCCAGCTATATCTCTGACCTCCTAGTACCGTACGCAGCGGTACGTACTTTAAGATCCTCGGGCAGAGGTCTTTTGTCTGTTCCAGATGCCCGGCAAAAAGCTAAAGGAAACAGAGTGTTTGCAGTCAGGGCCCCGAGACTCTGGAACGACCTGCCCGAGGGAATCAGGTCGGCCGAGTCAGTGATCTCTTTTAAGTCCCTTCTTAAAACATACTTTTATCGGAGAACCTTTCCTGATTTTACTTGAGTTTTAATTTTCTTTGAATTGTCTTTTTTTCTTTAAAAACATTTTTTTAAAGGAAATAAAAAATGTTTTTATTTTTCTTTTGTTTTCTTTTGTTTTCTTTTAAAACATGGCGATTTTATGACTTGTCTATTTTATTTTGTTGCCTCTGTAAAGCACTTTGTTACATGGATTTTGAAAAGTGCTCTATAAATAAAGATTACGATTATTATTATTATTACTAAATATGACAGCTCATTTGCTGTTCACTTCCTGCAGCAGTACCTACACTTCAGAACTACTGAAATTTGTTTGGAGTCCGGTGCTCCAACATTAGATTTTCATTTGGGCATTCTTGACTTCTCTCTCAGTTTTTCTTTTAAATGTCTGTGAATGATTTCTGTGCATGTGGTCCTGCAGTCTCATGCCCTTTCAATGGGGATTGGCGGGGCGTTTACCAATGCTAATTAGGAACAACTGGCACGCGCTCTCAATTTACGAGGACAATAGGATTCATCATTATATGAACACAGGTGCGAACAATTCTGTGGTTTAAGAACACGTCATGAATCTGACCTAGACTTTTCTTAGGACCTTTCCTAAGAACAAATTTAAGAAAAAACTTAGGAAGAGGGCCATCGATACCAGTGGCTGTTAAGTCAACTGCAGTCAGTATTATGGTGCCCGCACTCCGTAGGTGTGAGCCAGCATCGGCCAGAACAGTGACGTGACACACACAAGACTTAACGTGATTGACAGGCATCATGTTGATAGCCTGCTTTTCAAGCAGCAACGGCAGCAGAGCTACATTACCTGGTTGAAAACGCTTTGTGAACTAGACAGAATATTATAAATATGATGGGTTGCCCATGTCAAGTTTTGAGTCTGTGTTGCGGTGTATACCGGTCGTTTGTTGTTGACGAGCAGTATGATCCCAAAATCTTGGGATTTTCTGTGATTTAATTGCAATAAATGGATGAAAAGGATGCCGAAATAACTACATCGTGATGCTGATTTGTAAAAAGTGTGAATTCATGCTTTGTCAGGTCTGTCCGCAAGACGACAAGCAAACAACTTTTAAAATGCTTGTTTTCTGAATGGTGTTCAGATCGATCAGGGCTATGCTAACATTGTAGCTGCTCCATCAACATTCAAAATAACATCATCTAAATTCTGTATAAATATGAAGTATGTATCATCGAGCTAACTAGCTAGTGTTGCACATGGGAGCATGCAAAACCGTCCTTTACATAGAAATCAGTCCACAGGGTGTTACAATCAACCCAAGAAAGTCGGGCAACAAAAAAGATTGAAAAACGCTTAAAAATGCTTAATACATGTAAACTATTACATACAGCCCCTTTAAAAAGAAAAATGTAAAAATTAGTTACAGTATTTTTGAAATGGTTTTTCATGAAATGCATTTTTGGAGAACCAACCCGCTTATTTTGGACTTGTTTCCATCGACTTGGTTGCTTGTTTCTCTCACGAGCTCTGGCAACACCGCAAAACACATTAATGGTCAGTAATATGCAGCTCCTCAGAGCAAGTAGAATCAGTATTTAAACCAAGCGTAAAAAAAACATGGTCCAAGGTATGACCCCTAATGTGTGTAGGGCCAGCCGTGTTGAATAAAATTAAAAGACTCTGTCACAGCAAAGCTCCAAGAAACGTCAACAACATGAAAACCTGTCAAACCTAATGATAGAGGTGTCATGGTCCGTGGCTGGGCCCTTGCTTGTTCCCAGTGTTTCTTAGTGTTTCCTCCTCCTTGTGTTCTTTGTGAACCCGTCTCTTTCTTGTGTTCTGTGTTGTCTCTTATGTCTCGTTCCCCGCACTAGTCTTGTCTTTGTCTGTTTTCAGTTTAGTTACACACATTTCCTGTTTTATTTTGTATACTTGCCTCTCATGTCAGACACTTTACTTCCAGCCCTAGTGTGTTTCCCGCTTGTTTGATTACCTGCTCCACCCCTATTAGTTGCACCTGTCCCTCGTTGTCTCCTCACCTGTCTCCACTCTCCCATCAGCCCTTCACTATATATACNAGTCCTCTTCCTTTGTTTTTGGTCAGTTTGTCCTGTGTTGCCATGTGCTGCGTTCGTCCCTGTGTTTCGTCCAGTGTGCCATATGCTTCAGTTCTTTCTTGTGCTCCCATGTTTCCATGTTCCTGGTTCCGTGTGTTCCTGTGTCAACCTGCCTGTCAACCTGCCAATAAGCAACAAATAAACCATTCTTCTGCACCTGCTCTGCCTCTGTGTCCTGCGTTTGGGTCCACCCTGCTATCCAACCCTAACAGAACGAACTGACCAAACATGGACCCAGCGGACACCTACTTTTCCAGCCTGCCTTTCACCTGGGATGACTTTGGGGTAACAAAGGAGGATTTTCTGGATGAGGAGCCCAACTTCCTCAAAGTACTCATCACCTGCTGGAGAATGGACCGTGAGTTTGCCCACATGTTGGCATTCAACCGGTGGAAGCTTCATCCCACTCCAGCCTCGTCTGTTCTCAAGCCTCAGCCCCAGGTTTCCAGCTTCCTGCCTTCACCTCAGCCTTCACCTCAGCCCGCTAGCAACCAGCCAGCTAGCCTCCAGTCCGCTCGCCTCCAGTCTGCTAGCCTCCAGCCAGCTAGCATCCAGCCTGCTAGCATCCAGCTGCCTTCCCAGCCCGAGGTCCTGGCTCCCCATCGGCGGTCCGGTCGACACCAGCTCCTGGCTCCCTGTCGGCTGTCCCTGCCGATGCCAAGCAGGAACTTTCTGGTCCCCAGTCCATCCCTGCTGACACCCTGCCTGAAACCCAGTCAGCTGACTCTGCTGACACCCAGGCAGAACTCCAGTCAGTGGCCCTTCTGACACCTGTTCTTGTGCTGCAGCAGCCACCAGTTCCAGAGCTGCAGCAGCCACACGCTCCAGAGCTGCAGCAGCTACCAGTTCCCGAACTGCAGCAGCCTCCTGTTTCTGAGCTGCAGCTGTCCCCTGTTCCTGTGCTGCAACACTCCATTGTTCCTAAGCTGCAGCAATCCCCAGTTTCTGAGCTGCAGCAGTCACTTGTTCCTGTGCTGCAGCAATCTGCTGTTCCTGTGCAGCAATCCGCTAAGACTGAACTGCAGCAATCTCCAGTCCCTGAGCTGCAGCTGTCTCCTGTTCCTGTGCTGCAGCAGTCTTTAGTTCCTGTGTGGCGGCAATCTCCTCTGACTGTGCTTCAGCAGCCTCCAGTTTCCCTGGCTCCACTGACCCCATGCTCAGCCCTCCTGTCACCGGCCTCCAGTCCTGTTGTCCTGTGGCAGACTTCCAGTCCTGCTGCCCTGTTGCGGGGTTGGCCTCCAGAGGGGTTTTGCCATTGCCGCCAGCCTCTGGAAGGGTTTCGCCGTCGCCGCCGGCCTCCAGAGGGGATCCACCGTCGCCGCCCTCCCGAGGGGTTTCGCCTTTGTCGCTGGTCTCCCGAGGGGATCTGCCTTCGCCGCCGCCCCCCGAAAGGGTTTTGCCTTCGCCGCTGGCCTCCCAGAGGGGATCCGCCTTCACCGCCGGCCTCCCAAAGGGTTCTGCCTTCGCCGCCCGCCTGAGGTCCTGAACTCTGTCTCTGCTCCGCCCCCAGGCCGCCTGCCTGAGGTCCTCGGCTCCGTCTCTGCCCTGCCCCCAGGCCACCCGCCTGAGGTCCTCGGCTCTGTCTCTGCTTCGCCCCCAGGCCGCCTGCCTGAGGTTTCCTGCTTCGCCTCTGCCAGGCCCAAGTCCAAGCCCCAGGTTCCCGGGTATCAGTCCAAGCCCCAGGTTCCCGGGTATCAGTCCAAGCCCCAGGTTCCCAGCTTCCCAAGTATCAGTCCAATCCCCAGCCCCAGGTTCCCAGGTATCAACCCAAGTCTCGGTTCCCCGGCCTTTTGCCCCTTGCCTCTGTGTCCTGCGTTTGGGTCCACCCTGCTATCCAACCCTAACAAGAGGATAAAAAGTCACTGAATTCAGACATAAAAGAACTATTCGAACTAGGGGGTCGGTAAATTAAAATACAATAAAACAGATTTGAACGACCAATTTTAGTTGTCTGCAGTTCAAAAGAGGAG
Organism: Oplegnathus fasciatus; assembly: GCA_003416845.1. Lineage (NCBI taxonomy): Eukaryota > Metazoa > Chordata > Actinopteri > Centrarchiformes > Oplegnathidae > Oplegnathus > Oplegnathus fasciatus. Next base: position 53,523 of record NTHP01000936.1, on the reverse strand, counting down.
AAACCCCCAATGCTCACCATCTGACTTGAAAAGCAGTTCCTGAAAACCACTACGAGACCACCCCGGCCCGAGGTCCTGGGAGTGCTGATGAAAGTACAATCCGGTAGGCACAGTTTGATTAGGGGGCCATATTCCATGCTCCTCTGCCAAGTCTCGTTCAGAAACAGAAAATTCAAGCGAGGTGAATAAATTGTTCAGTACAAATGACTTATTCGCAATGGAGCCAGCGTTTATCAGCGCCATCCTAAGTGGCACAGACTGCTAGCAGCAGCAGAGGGCCGAGATGAAACCGAAGAAGGAGAAGATGATTCCAGGGTGTGTAGAGTGTAAACAGTCAGTCACGTGGAGAGGACTGCACCGCATGCTGTATGTTAGCGGCTAGCATTCGTGAGCCCAGTATGTTTGGGTGAATTTTGTCTCTGTTTTGAAAAGAGACAAACGTTTCCAAAAAAGATTAAAATTGTCGATAAAACCCCATCGTGAGCCCTACAAGCAGATTGAAGCCAGCTGTGGAGGCTAAGTCTGCTGAAACGACCAGTATCGCTGCCTACTGTGGGAATGGGACCTGAGACAAAAACAGACTTTCCACAATGCTTTAGGAAATTAAAAATATGGTAAAAATCAAATTTGGTCAACTCAGACTGTTGAAGGGCTGTGTCATTTGTTCCCACATGGACACTTAGTCCTTTAATGGAGGACTGGAGTGATGGCAGTAACCTTGGAGCTTTTTTAGAATGTCAAAAAACATCAAAGCCACTGAAGCAGTGGCACAGAGGAAACAGTGTGTGACTGCATTAAAGAAACACACATTACTGGTTATAGAATCACCGCCAACCAGTGTTGAGGGGTAAGAAAAGCGCTGAGGGGGTGTGGGCTGGGCTCTGTCAGGACAATACAGAGCATGTTAAGCATCCATAGTATACACCGCATTCACCGACTGTGGATGGATGGTCGTAGCCGGGGACTGCTGTAGCGATGGGGGGCTGTCCTTCTTAGCAGAGGGGTTCCCAGCTGTCTCTGGATGAATGAGACCTCCAGAGCTTCTCCTGATCATGGCCTCTTTCAGCAACCTGCGGCAAGAGGAGGAGGAAGACTTGACCACTGGAAGTTGGGAGGGGCAGTCAGAGGAATGAGATGGTCTCACCAGAGGAGCCTAGGATGGGCCGTGGCGACGACAGAAAATGGAAATCTCCAAGATGAGATTGTCTTTCTCTCTGAGCTTGGCCTCCAGACAAGCAATGCTTTTCTTCAACTTTGAAACGGTAAGGTGGCACGATCAACACTCTGATCCACACTCAGCCATCACACTTGCAGTTAGGCCGTAAAAGTGGTAAAAGCTTAAAATCCTCAAAAAAAGTGACTGGCTAGCCTAGCCACCAGACTAAAAACAAACGTGGCTAAGCGGCAGTCGAAGCAGTCCAGTAGGCCTTATCCAGCTGACAGCCAACTTAAAATTACTTATAACTTAAGATCCAAACATCTGATGACTAAAAACTTTTACCCTGTTAAAACATATAGGTAGAACAACCATGATCCTCCAGGATCCAAGAACCAAATGTGTAGCTTAAAAATTGCTTAAAATGTCAATTTATGACAGAGCTTCTGGCGGGCTGACTCCGTGCTGGGCATGCAGTTTGCAACACTTAAAGTTCCTCCTTCTGACACAAGGGGAGTTAGGAATGATTTAGATCAGTTTCCATTTTGCTACACACAAGCTACAAACAAACAGAAAAAACAACAAATCAAATTGTTTTATTCAGGCAGGCAAGTGTGCTGTAGTGCAGCCATGCTTGTTCAGCTGATATTATACAGCTTCTGATTCAAATGCTGCTCTACAATGAGTGTTACTGTGAAGGATTGCTTCTCTTCACCCTGTATGATGAGCTCCAGAGAATGATGAGCTAAAGTATGTGAAAAAAATCATTGATTTCTACCACCCACATACTGTATAACCAAGAAGAAAATATGAGCAGATTCTGTCAATATCCAAAGTTATACTGACTTCCTTCACAACAAAATACTTGATTAACATATAAAAAACCCAATACTACTTCAGCAACAACAGCTCAGTGTACAATGATGCAGCAGGCTGATCCGGCCTCTCATACTCTGATTTAACAATATAATAGATGAGGCTATTTAAACTTGAGCAATCTATACACACTGCATTACTGAGATGGCTCATACTGTTGTTTACCATAGCAGTCATCAATAAATACGGAAGAGACTGAGAGGAACTCATTTCATTCTCATTTTGCCAGTCTCAAGAAATAATTTCTATGTATAATTTCTATCATGATTATGACTGAACATCTGAACAAAAAAAGAGGGCATTAATTTCTCATTGACACAATATACAGAATGTTAGGATTTGGGGGAGTTACGATAGGGTCCCCTCCAGTTGTCCTCCTGTGGAACCGATGATGGATGTGTGTGGCAGGAGTTGCTCAGTGACTGGCCAGAGAAAAACAGAGAGCGACACAGGATCACAGAGAGCGGACATTAGTGTGGTGGAGGACCATGGTGGTCCCGAGCCATATCAATTCAAGCCATTGGCTCCAGCCCCAGTAATACCCAAAGCTGGGCTGAACACGTAACGTATGCGGGTCCATTCACGGAGCAGCTGCTGCACTACGCTTCCACTATAATCAATAAATTCCTCAGTGGTAAGTTACGTTAACGTAGCGTTAATGAAGGCTAATGTTAGCGAATGTTGGAATAAGTTGTAAAGCTGTGTAATTATGATGAGGAGCGTCGATCAGCATGTATTTGAAAATGAGCAGACTTCACAGACTCCCACTCAAGTGCGGGCTGGGGGAGGTGGAGCTGCCCACCAGTTGGTTGGTGACGAAAGCTGCCACCATATACGTCACCTGCCTCCAAATCAGCCAATAGCAAAATTAAATTGCAGTAGCCGGGTTTCAAACAGTAGAAGGCAGTCGCTATGCATATTTTTAACACAATAGGTAGAATTCAAATAACGCTGCACTAAAATGTCAAGATTTGGACCTGGATCCATCAACAACACAACTAAATACCCATATAGTTCGGCCATAGTAACCATTTACTCGCAACGCTAGCAGAGACCAGAAAAAACAGTATGCTGCTTCACACACAGGTGAGTTGAAGAGCGAGTCTGTTGAATTAAAAGTCTTGTTAAAAGCCTAACTGTGCGGCACTTGTGATTTTTCCGGGAAAATCGCGGCCGACACCCGGGTCGTAATACTGCAAATGCAAGGGTTTTCATCAGTGGGCCATAGGCTCAGTCACCATTGTGTTGCAGTGGTGATTGATAGTGACTTAACAGACATTTATTTAAATGAAAATCTCCAAGATTACATCTTTAAGGTATCCCTTCCTAATGCTTTTCTAATGTAAGTGATGGGACACAAAACCCACAATCCCTCCATGCAAAAATGCATTCCAATGTTTATTGGAAGCTGATGTAACATTTCAGCAGTCTGTGTTAGACAAATACCGGTATGAGGATATCTTAACTCAGACTTCTGCAGTGGTGAAATATAACTAAGTACATTTACCCAGTACTGTATTTAAGTACAATTTTGACTTACTTGTGCTTGAGTATTTCAATTTTATGCTACTTTCTACTTCTACTCCACTATATTTTGGGGGCAAATATTGTACTTTTTACTCCACTACATTTAGTGGCTAGCTTTAGTTATTAGTTACTTTACAGATTGAACTCATTAATTCATTGTTCTTGTTGCTGTTCTTTACATTCCCCCAGATGCAAATTCAAAAAGTGCACTACAGGAACTGTATGAGGTCATCAGCAGTCACATGACAAAACCCTAACCCTAACCCTTTATTGTAGCTGGTGATTTTAATCAAACAGACCTGACTGTTTTACCTAAATTCCTTTAGCATGTCCACACCCCCGCCAGTGGAGTAATACCCCGGACCATGTTTACACAAACATTTCTGGCAGCTTCAAAGCCTTCCCCTGTCCTATTTTGGTCAATCAGGCCACTTTTTCCTGCCTCTCCTGCCTACTTACTCCCAGCTGATTAAAAGGGTCAAACCATCAGAAAAAATAGTTTAAGTGTAAACAGATGAAGCTATAGCAGCTCTGCAGGAGCACAGACTGGCCCATGTTCAGAGGTTCCGCCGCCCAGAAGAACCACATCAATCTTGAGGAATATACGTCATACATCAGTAACATCATACATCAGTAAATGTGTTGATGATATGATGCAAAGACAATACAATCATTTCTCCAACCAGAAAGTCTGGAAGAATGGAGAGGTGAGGCCCTACCCAGAGCCAAAAAAACTGCCTTTTGGTCAGGTGACAAGGAAGCATACAGCAAAGCTAGAGATGAAAGCTGATATCAAGGGGGTAAAGTGGAGACATCAGGGGAGACTGGAGAGAGACCTCAACATCAACAACACCAAAGATATGTGGAAAGTGATCCAGCCCATCACAGGCTATAAAAAGCAAGAGCGTCCCCATGATGTGTGAGACCACATTGCCAGATGAGCTTAACACATTTTATTCTCACTTTGATCTCCTCAACAAAGAGTCAGCTGTCACGTCTATTCTGCCTCCAGATGACCGGCCACTGTCAGTATCCACAGCGGATGTGAGAAGAATGCTGCTGAGAGTGAATATGAGTAAATCTGCTGGGCCTGATAACATCGCTGGGCGTGGAGTAAGAACATGTGCCAATCAGCTAGTTGATGTCATTTTTAACATATCACTGTCACGGGAGACTGTTCCCACCTGCTTCAAGACAGCCATCATCCCTGTACCTAAAAAGTCTGTAGTGTCTAGTCTAAACGACTACTGCCCTGTGGAACTCACCACCATTCTGATGAAGAGCTTTGAGAAACTTGTTCTTCAGCACATCAAAGACAACATCCCAGCCTGGACCCTCACCAGTTTGTATTCAGAACAAACAGATCCAAAGAGGACGCCATCCCTACTGCTCTCCACTCAATCTTCACACACCTTGAAAATAACAACACAATAACAACACCTACATCAGAATGGTGTTTGTTGATTTCAGTTCAGCATTCAACACAATCTCTCCCATGAAACTGATTAACAAACTTAACACTTTGGGCTTGAATACTACACTCTCCAACTGGATACTGGACTTCCTCACAAACGAACCCCAGACAGTTCGGATTGGCGGTCACATCTCTTCCACTCTAGTACTCAACACCGGAGCCCCCCAGGGCTGTGTGCTCAGCCCCCTCCTGTTCGCGCTGTACACCCATGACTGCAATCCCCAACATGGAGAGAATTGAAGTTTAGGGACAACACTACCATCGTCAGCCGGATTTCAAACAACAAGTAGAATTCATATCAGGAGGAAATCAACAATCTTGCAGAGTGGTGCACAGAGAACACTCTACTGCTCAACATCAACAAAACCAAGGAGCTGATCATTGATTTTACGAAAAAGGAGTTGAAGGCACACACCCTGTTTCCATCAGTGGAGCTGAGGTGAAGCAGGTGAACAGTTTTAGGTTCCTGGGATTCAGCATCACAGACAACCTGTCATGGACATCATACATCTTCACCCTGATAAAGAAAGCTCAGAAATGGCTGTTACTTGGCATGGGATGTGCAGTGGGTGGTTAAAACTGCCTAGAACATCATTGGTACCTATCTACCCAGCATTAGTGATATCAGTGAGGTGAGGTGCCTGTGCAGATCCCAAAGGATACTAAAAGACAACACCCACCCCAGTAACAGCCTGTTTACCCTGCTGCCGTATGGCAAGCGATACAGAAGTATCGGCTGTCGCACCACTAGACTACAGAGCACCTGCTTCCCTCAGGCTGTAAGACTTCTCAATTCATCCTCCACACTCCACCATAATTAATAGTTTTGTTTTATTTTGTTTGTTTTTTTGTGTAGAATGAAGGGACTACAGCTTGTACTTCGTTATACAACACTGCGTTGTGTAATGATAAATAAATGAACCCTTGAACCCTTGAATCCTTAAAGCTAAGGTTGGTAATGTTGAAGAAACCAGCAAGAGTAAGCTAGATTTTGAAATGCACAATGCCTGACTACTGCTGGAGTCCACGAGAGAGCGTTGGGGAGAGGAGCACAGCGCAGCGCATCGTTGTCATCGCTAACTGTGTCCAAATACCTCATGTCTCATTCACATGTTTGAAAACACCGAACATCATAATAATGAATGTAAACAACCAACATGGCTGTTGTTAGTACTCACAGCATCACTTTTCAGCCCTTCAACTCCCTCAGTGCTTCTCGCCATCGTTGAAAATCCGTACCGATGTTGACTCTGGTTTGACCTCTTGCTTTATCCAACCTCTTTTTGGTTGCAGCCTTTTCTTATTCTGTCTTTCTTTCCTTTCTCTACCATTCTTGTTCGCCTAGTTCGCTAGCTTTAGCCGCCTAGCCGTGTGGAAGACGACGGGCATGCGCAGTGAGTGCAGGGTCAGAGTGTAGAGTCAGAGTGTGTGCAGGTAGTCAGATGGTAGCTGGACAGGCAGGCAGCCCGTCCAATCATTTCACTCAGTCCGAATGAAATGATTGGACGGGCTTATTACAGTCCTGCTACAGCCACAGACAGCGGACTTTTTTCCTTTTTTTGTCAGAGCACTTGAATTGTTGATTGCTGTCTGGATGTAAAGAGAATTTCAACAAACATAACAAAAAATGCTTCTAAAAGACATTACCTATCCAAGCTTTAATACAAAATATTAACTAACTAATGAATTATGATGTATTATCATAGGTTAAGCTACCCAGCAGTATATAAAGTAAAAGTAAAATTAGCCCCACCTTTACTCGCAGCAAGATTAAAGTGATGTCGACAGTAATTCATCACTAATTATAATCCAGTAATAGAATATATATTAATCTGAAATGGGCCTTTCTGTGTACTGAATGAGTGCTTTTACTTTTGGCAGTATATTTTACTTTTGGCAAGTACATTTTAATGCCAATACTTACTGTATTTACTGTACTTATACTTAAGTAAGAGTTTTAATGCAGGACTTTTACTGGTAAGCATTTTTACACTGTAGCATTGCTACTTTTACAAAAGTAAAAGACCTGAATACCGATACTTTTTGTTATAATTTTAACAATATTAATACTGATCATTTCTTAAATGGGTATGTGATTTTTCAAAATAATGGTAATTTTTAGAAAAAGAAAAAAATACTTCACACTTGAAGGCAAATCACATGACACATACTGGCCGTTAAAGCAGAGGTAGGTAACCTGTATAAAAATAACTTTTAGTCATATTTACTAAAACTGTCACTATGTCCTGACAGTAGTACACAAGACAGATAATCTGTGAAAAAAAACATGCTCCACCTACTGCCCCTAATGCCATTTGCAAAAATCCACCGTGTCCGAATCAAAACAACCAATCAGAGCCAGGAAGAGTATCTGACGGAGTGTCAATCACTGCTCCTGCACATGCTGTGGGAAGCTCCCCTCCCCTGTGCATGCACTCACTCGATCAAGCTATCTTCAGTTAGCGGACGCAATGGCGGACAAACAACCACCTAACAAGCTAGCAAGCTAAAAAGAAAGACTTAGACAGAGAGACTCTGCAGGGAGGGGCTTTGGAGACGAGCTGGAGCGCAGTGGTGAGGGAGGGGGAGGGACCTGGAAGTTGTACTATTTTTAGTCCAGTCCACTCTCTTCTCAATCCTACCAACTACAGGTTTAATAATACATTTTTTACAAAAAGGAAGCTGAATTATATAATTGCCATAATGTAATTTTATTTTTATTCTATTTATTTATTACCCTTAAGTACTAACAAAATTTAAAATGAGATTGTGATGACGATGTTTAGGAATTTAGGGTAAACAGACAGACATGGCAAAAACATAACCTCTGGCACTTCCTTGGCAGAGGTAGTAACTAATAACAGATGCTACCTGTACCTGGACATGCTTTACATCTTTTAAAACTCTCCTGCAACGTCTTTTGTCAGACGGAGGGTGATGCAGGAGACTTGGATGTATGGGCATCTTCTTGTTTTTGTTCAGAATCCTTATAACTTTCAGGATGTGTTGTTTTTAAATGCTTGAAGAGGTTACTCATGTTGCTGCTGTGTGGCACTTTCTTGTGACAAATAATGCATCTTGCTGTATTTTTATCTACAGGTGAAAAGTAGCATCACACCACACTATGTTTCCTCTCTGTCATGCTCTCACAAGTTTGATGCGGAAATGTGCAACTTTGTGCGGCTGTACTCTCGGTTCTCATGTCACATAGGTTTCCACAGTCACGTGACACGGGCCATTATACAAAAGTACTGAAAACGTTTGGAAGTGATGCAGTCACCCAGTGTAGTGGTGTAGTGTAGTTTATAATTTTATTATCGATATTTTTTTAAAGGAATCGATACCAAAGTGTGAGTGAGTAGGTTGTGAGTATCGAAGTATCGATCCGGCAGAATTGATCCGCCCATCCCTACTGAAACGTCATATTAGCTTCAGCTAAACTGTAGAATGTGTTTTTGCAAAGAATGAGGACTGCGGATTTTGACCCCATCACTAACACTGAAATCACTTTTAGAAAGGATTTCTTGATGGTCAGTATGGGAAGGAGCTATGGATTATAATGCTATTGTGGAATTACTTTTTCATTTTCAAGTTTACATTATCATTTGAATAAAGTCCCCTATATGGTTCCATAGTGGCAAATGTTTTCTCGTAGAAAATAAAGAGTTTTCTCCTTAAATCAGCCTTTTTGTGACACAATTAAACTCCCGCACAGCAACAAGGGCAGAGCACTTCGTGTTGATGTTTGTTGTGTGTCTGCACAAGCAGTTGTACTGTAGGTGTGTCCACAAACTGAACATGTGTGTAGCTCCTGTAAATGTCCTGACATGCACAATGTACTGTAGTATACTGTCAAAACAAAACAAGTGTTGCTTTTACTTTGATGCTGAGTTCTGAAAGTTGCTTTACCTGAGTGAAGGATAAAATGCAGAATGCAAAATGAGGAACAACACTACAGGGGAAGTTTTCCAGGTGAGAGCTGTTTGCTCTGGATGAAATGAGATGAAAGAATGGGGAAAAAATACAATAAAATTAAAGTGAATGTAACACAAAAAATACTTCATAGTACACTTTATTCATGCTGAATCATCATCAGCTACTGACCTCGTTCAGGAATAATGTGAGTAAAGTTGAATACAATGTGATACATTTGAGGGGACTGAGTCAAAACTGTCATTTGAGTTTGACATACTGTACTTGCGTGTTTGGAAATGTTACAGCTTCTGGGGTCCACATTGTACCTGCAAGAAACAAATAGGATGACAAGATTTGAGGAACCTGTGACATTGCATTTTAAGAGATTTAGTGCAACTACATGCACAATCCACTGGTAATAGTCTTGAAAAAACTGAGCTGTTTACTTCCAAAAGTACCAGTTTGCCTGCTTCATGTTTTTTTTCATCATTAATCATCAGCATTACTGAGTAACATGTTGCAGTATAACGTTTTTCCAGTAAAAAGTAGTGTAAGAAGAAGAGGAAGAAGAATTAATAATCCCCTTGAGCGAAATTCAACTTTTTCACTTGTTGAAGCAAAACTATGGTTTGCTGAAGTGCTTATATATATATGTATATATATATATAAACAAATAATTAAAAGTACCTGATTGTATGTATATCTAACATATAAAGTGTGAAGATTGTGTTTTAGCGTGCAACATAAAAAGATCATAAAGTTTTTAAAAAATATAGTCTGAGTGCTCCTGGAAAACAACTGCGTCACAAACATGTCCAGACTTGCCCTAGAGTGGAAAATCCCCAAAACATACTGGAATCAGAGATATGCCTGGATGTGCCCGGAAGAGGGTTGGATCATCCCAAATTTGGGAGAAGTTACACCATTATTTACCTAGCGATAGATGATTATTTTTAGAAATAGGTGGAGAGGCTCAGGTTTCTCAACCAATGAGGGCATGGGCACTTGGACAATATAAGGTAGTGTACAAACAGTGGAAAATCAGTCAGGTTCCGGGACTGGCTCGGGTTTTATTTCTGTGAAGAATAAAACTCTATTGCATCGAACTCTGATCGTCTCCAGTGAATTCTTTGAACCTGTTTTGGGACTCCAATAGCTACTCAATCCTGAAGAAGACAAAGTGTTGGTGAAGAGGTCCAGACTTAAACTCTGGCCCAGACCTGGACTTCTGATCTTCAACACACTCCGTGCTAATGCTCTATTACTTTGACATATTGGGGGATCGGCATGTTTGCTGACTTAGTTGAATTGGAGGGTTGATATAAATTTTGTCTTCTTTTAAGACTGGTCTAGAACGTGTTAGCCTTACCGGCGGGCTGGAGATAAGGGAGGCAACTAACCCTGGCCAAAACGGGTAGGGATGCTCTTTCCAGTATAGCACTAGAGTGCTATGTGGCACCATGCTATCATCAAGGCTAAGTCAGCTGTTGGCGGTCAGTAAATAGCTACAAATCATAGACTGGCTTCTTATTTAGATCACGTGGGTTTGGAGTAAATGCAAGGCAAGAAAGCCAAAGATGGGTTGAGCAATGGAAAGTCATATACCAAGTTATTAGCCAACTTTTGCTGTTGAGTGATAAGTAAAATAATTCAAATTTTTACAATACATTTAGGGAAACTTGCTTATTCATTTGTTTATCTAGGGCACGGAGAGAAATAGCTCCAGTACTTAACTTCCCACAACTTGTCGTTTTTACATTTTGGTGTGTGTATGGATTAAATAAATTAGATATAGCATTTTAATTTTCATTTAGATTTTTTAAACTTTGGCAAGAACCATGCTAGCTAGTTCCCCCTGCTTCTGCTCTATATGCAAACCTAAGCTAATTGACTCCCAGCTCAACACATAGACGTGAGACCTATCTCGTCTCTCATCTAAATCTCGGCAAGAAAGCACATAAGTATATTTCCCAAAATGTCAAATTATTTCTTAAACTTTTTAAATGAGTACTGTATTAAGCAATGTAATTGATTACATTTTTAACTTGTAACTTGCCCAACACTGTTAATCAGTAGCATACCTTACCATACCCTGACTTAAAGGTGTAGTGTGCAATTCTAATCCAATACACTTTTTGTCAAATTCAGCAAATATCTCCTCACAGTCCGCTAGCTGTCCATTCTGTGTGTGTGCTGTAAAAAAGTAGGGTGTTCATACACAGCCCTGGCTCTGTAAATGGGAAACAAACAGTTCGAACCGAGCCACCAACTAGAGCCCTTCACGGGCCAAAAACTCCAGCCCTAGCCCGGCCCGTGGTGTTCAAGTCCTAACCCGACCCCAGCCCGACAAAGTCTGCTGTTTTGCCCGGGCCGAGACCAAGACCATTATCACTTTAAGATATCTCTGGCGTGCGCTGTCTCTGATGTGCACTGTCTCTGATGCACGCTCTCTCTGATACACGCAAAAACACACACGCTACTAAGCAGTAAATTTATTGTCTCAAACATAACTATGAGTGCCACCATCAGTCATGCCCACAAATATTAACTTACAGAGAACAAGAAGCATAAGCATGCAGTAGCCAAGCTACGTGACCCAGCAGCAAATAAGTACATAAAGATGTCTTTGATGTTAATAACCCTGTTGTTTGAAGTGATAATAATCACATCAAAACTCTTCCAAAATGCAGCTTTTCCAGAAACATTAGGAACTTTCATGAACTCCATCTTCTCCCTGATGCTCTGAACAGTCAACTGAACTGACATGTGTAATGCACGTGAATAAAATGCGTATGTAGGCTATAATATTTAGAATATTTAGAATACAACCAACATATCAATATTTCATACAGTGGCCTACATGCTCTGCGCTTACATGGGCACAATGAAAGGAGAGACGTTAAATGAGCCCGAATCGACTCAGCCTGTTGGGTCCCATTCAGTCCCAGCAGGCTTGCAGACCTCAACCACCAACCCGTTCTCATTCCCAGGTCATCAAACACTGACACATTGTCACAACTCATGCTCATGCACAGGACAACACTAATGCTGTGCGTTACTGGCGCGAGTTTGACCACAGGATCATTTGTGTTTATGCTGTATGGCTTCTGAAGGAGCACTGAGGGGAGGAGTGTATTTGTTTGGCTGTTGAGTTCAAATCATCAACAAGCTTTCTCTAGGATTGCTGACTACACCTTTAAAAGAGCCAAAGAAAAAAGAATATCTGAAAGTGCTGTTATCTTGAAATTCTAATGCCTACAACCTTTCACAACTGTGGTATCTGGGTTGTTTCACAAAAAGCGTATTTTTGGGGGATTGAAATAGAAAATGACCTTGCAAAGCAGGAGGGATGCTCTGAGGTTGGAAATGTGCACAACACCAACATATCAGCATAATCACAAATAATGTTCCTGTTCCCATTTTCATGTTTAAACTGTATGCAAGCTCCTGCCCTACACAGCCCACTGAGCCATAAAAGCACATTTCTGTGCTTTGATTAAAGCAACAGAGGCATGTAAGTGATCTTTCACTGCTATTGGTTAAGGATAACAGGTAGGTGAACTGAACAGAAGAGCCAAGTGGGTATACAGACGCTAATCTAATCAGTGGGGCTATCAAGTGGCCTTGATAAGTGGCCTTTTTTAAAAATGTCCTTCCCTGATTGGCCATCCCAGCGTCTAATTTTAGCAGTGATTGGCCTGTTCACTTATCCTATTTGGGCAAAATTAGCTTTTTACCAAACTGAAGACCTGCAGAAAGAGAAATTATTCAAATGTAATCAAAGGCATTTCTATCTTAGCTTGGTAACACTGAATACACATTCAAGTATTTACATAGCATAATGTATTCAAGTTTATAATTAAATGAATTCAGATTTATTCAGAAAAAGTGAATTAAATACTGTCAGACTACTTACAAATCAAACCTTACCTATGTTTACCTTCGTTTCTCTTCAAAGAAGAAATCCAGGACAAACTTCCTGACGAAATCTGGATTGAAAGTGTTATCATTTATCTCTGTCCTGCCAAACTACAAAAATATAAGGAAAGTGATAGTGGTTCCAGAGTTAATATGTGTTTTTAAGCTCACATTAAAAAAAATACACGAGAGAAAGAAGTGAATAAAATTCATGAGATTTAGCAGCAACCCATATTACCACTGTAACATTTCACACAGGATTTGAATCCATAAATACAAATCTCCTTTGCAAAAATATGACTACACTGTATCACACTGAAATTCATTGTGCAATGTACTAAATCTTGTGTCCCCACAGAAATACAACTGCTACATTAGAGAAACATTATAGCCGGCTCTCCACTCTGCAAGGCAACAGAGTCCCGATCCCAGCCTCGTTGTTAGGCCAGGCACAATCCCACCAGTAATTCCCCTGGTGGGCCACCAGCCTCGCCTCCGCGGCCTGACCCGACAGCACCATGTAATGAGCTATTGATCTTGGCACTGCCTCACCACAGCCTCAATACCTCGACTCATGTCTTTAGTGCCCAGCGCACATAATCTGTGCTATTAACTGTGTCCCAAGTCTATCCATTACCAAGGCCTCACAGGGGAGTCTATTGGACCGCAGAACCTACCTGCCGTATTGACCTGAAGAGAAAATTTCATGGCATTTCCTTGTAGTGTTTCTATTTTGGGGTCTGGAGGCCTTTGGTCTATAATCTCACTCAGGCGTGATTGGTTAAAAGGTCCTGGGGCATTGTGGGTAAAGGTTAGGAAATTGCTTTGTTACTGTGGGAGATGTTTTTTGTTGTCCTAATGTGAGCAGAGCAGTTGGAAATTACTGGTTTCAACATATACGTAGGACTATAAAATGGGTCTATTACAAATACCATGTATTTCTTTCAACTATCTCTAACCTACCCTTCTGATTTACTGTTCCTCAGTAAACCTCTAAGAAGAAATATTTATTCAGGGTCCGAACTGCAAAGTTAAATAACAACAAAAGTGGTGCACAAAAGGAGGATTTATGCTTAAGGTTATTTTGTGTATGTGCACAGTTGTTGTGTGTTGATGTGTAAAATATTTGTATTCATTGTGTTTGGGTAAATGAAATGGAGTGCAGACCACAGTACAATAGTTGCATCAGTAGAAAGCATTTTTTAACCAGTTCATGTAAAAGGTTTTGCAGAGATTTGTTGCCTAGGAAATCTGCAGGTCTCAAGCTGGCAACTGGGTGTGTCTTATATCTTATTTTATGGGTATTACAGTAAAAATGTGGCAGTACAGCTGCTCTACAGTATTTATTGTGTGTGGTATAGTAATTGGATAGCATTTCTCTGTTGTCTTTTGGTTGTGCCAATTTCAAAACATAACTTGGATGGGTCAGCTGTGTTTATCCTAGAGCTGCATAATGGAATCTACTGACCCTGAACTAAGCACTTTGTTTGTGTTTTACAGCATGACCATGATAGAACTTATGCCAACTCAACACCTGGAAAGAACCCAGAATAATTCAAAAGGCTAAACAGTGATAGAGCTAATAATTTAT
>NTHP01000936.1:4325-33999 GCA_003416845.1 Oplegnathus fasciatus | reverse complement strand
TAGGCTAAATACTTCAGAGGAAATTAAAATGATGTAATTGATTTTTAACTCGATGGTAAATCAGAAAACAAATCAAATATAAAGAGTGATACACTTGAGTTTAATCTGTTATCTGTCTTCACTCCTATGAAACTCCAATGATGTTGTGATGTATCAGATCAGTCCAATCAGCTGCAGCGTCCAATCAATAACTGTTATCCAATAAGGAGGCGTGTCAGCCGGTAAAAGACTTCCGTGAAGGCTGCTCTCGTGTATCCTCGCTCATGGAACACATGCAGCACAATGAAACACCATTGAAAGAATTGAAGTATTTGCCATACTTCAAAATAAACGTATAAAAAAACACACCAGGGAAAGAAACAAAAAGAAAAAGCAATTACTACTACTGTAATATACAGTGCTACTCTAATGTACATATGTGGGACACATACCTTACTGGCAGGACAGGGTGGTCTGCAGACGAGGGCAGTCTGACGCCAGGGACACACAGGAGGCGGACGCGCCGCGATATGACAATTCTCTGGCGAGCAGCAGCCTGGTTGTTCACACCAGAAGCGCATTTCTCCACGCCAGACAACAAACAATTCTGCCCCTCCGCTCTTTTGTAGTCACATGTAGGGCTGATCTTTGAGTAACAACCTCATAAATTTATAACGTAAAGCTTTTCATGTGTTCCTGGATAACAATATACATGTTTGTCCACTTCTGGGGCGCCTATAGTAATGAGTTTTTATTGGGGTAAATGAATGGCTACAGTATAGACAAATTGTTTGCTCACAGTGTCGTGTAGTTAGGTCTGTGGCTTCAATGATATACAACTGACATATTACAACCATAATAACGTATTTGTTTATCCAGTTATCAGTGTGTTTTCTGGCCAGATTCACTCACGAAGAGCAGAGAAAATAGAACAGACGCGGAAACCATCGCTGCAAATCGCAAGCTGACCGCAGCGCAGCGCTTGCTGTGTGAACAGTCCAACTGGTTAAAATGGGCGCCGAAAGGAAGCAGGCAGCGCTTCGGGGCACTTCCTCCTCCTGTGTGTCCCCGGCGTGACACACACACAGTCCGAGGAGGGTGGAGGTGGAGACAGAGCCTGTTTGAAAGAGTGAGACAAACAAGAACACATGCAGCACAATGAAACATCATTGAAATAACTGAAGTATTTGCCATACTTCACAAATAAACATGTACAAAAAAACACACCAGGGAAAGAAAACCAAAAGAAAAAGAAAAAGCAAGCAATACTACTGTAATATACAATGCTACTCTAACGTACATATGTGGGACACATACCTTACTGGCAGGACAGGGTGGTCTGCAGGTGAGGGCAGTCTCACAGTATGAGGAGGGTGGAGGTGGGTACAGAGCATGCTTGAAAGAGGGAGACAAACAAGAACACATACAGTACAGCACAATGAAACACCATTGAAAGAACTGAAGTATTGCCATACTTCACAGATAAACATATACAGTGGGGTACAAAAGTCTGAGACCACATTGAAAATCTCTAATACTTTCACGTAAGCCTCGAAATAATCAGAAAGTTTGAGGATTCAGAAACGTTTAAAAACACAAGAAATTATGACATACCTGTCGTGGTGGTAACCTGAGAACCTGTTGGTGGACACCAGCAGTGAAGGAAGCCGTCTGTCTGAAGAAGGAGGCCTTTCGGGCTTGATTCGCCTAGGGGTCTCCGGAAGCAGCAGACAGGTACCGGGAGGCCAAGAGGGCTGCGACTTCGGTGGTCGTGGAAGCAAAAACCCGGGTGTGGGAGGAGTTCGGGGAGGCTATGGAGAAGGACTTTAAGTTGGCCTCAAGGAAGTTCTGGCAAACCGTTAGATGACTCAGGAGGGGAAAGCAGGGCTTGGCTCAGGCTGTGTTCAGCAGGGGAGGAGAACTGCTGACCCTGACTGGGGATATTGTCGAGTGGTGGAAAGAGCACTCTGAGGAACTCCTGAACCCGACCAACACGTCCTCTGTGGAGGAGGCTGAGTTTGAAGATCCAGGAAAAGCCTCACCCATATTCTTGGCAGAGATCGCTGAGGTAGTCAAGAAGCTCCAAAAACCGTGGGTACTCGTTGAATATTGTAGCAACAGTGGGGGAGTCCTTAGTTATCCAGGCTCTGCGACGCAGGGTCACAGGCAACCAGATCAGACATTTGCTAAGCAATTTTAATAGAAACAGAAAAAGGCTGTGGTTTTAGGCTGTTGAACAACAACAGATATTTTATGCTGTAGAGCAATAAGACCAACCCTAAAAAATAATCATGAGTTAGAAGTTACCATAAAATACAAGATACACGATTCTCTTCACCTACTAAAGATTCACCGAGGGTACTGCACTGCTCTGATGACCTCAGATATCCTGGAGGACCGTAAGTTCAGCAATGTATTCTGGAGCTTTATGGTTTAAGGCCTTATAGTAATTAAAATTATTTTAAAATCAATTCTAAAACAAACTGAGAACCAGTGTAATGATGCTAACTGTTACAACAGGAGTGGCTGACTCTACATCTTGCATACAGTATAAGGTATTAACTGTATGAAACTACAGCATACGTGTGTGGGTTGCTTAATCACCATGATTATGATTCAATAACTGAAGGAAATTATGAATGAATAATAATGAAAGTAATTTCCTTGTACTTGCTATTTACGAATAAATCCGAGCTGCTAGCTCAGCTATTACTCAGGTACTCAGAAACTTTTACAAAGGGCCATGAATGTGCTTCTAGTGACTGTCAAAGCTCCAGCAGACTCTCTGTGTTTCCAGTGCAGACACGCGTTTGCTGGTTAACAGCTAACAAGCATACCTGTTTGTAACGTTTAAACACAATGGGCAAATGGCTCATAGAAGGCCATGTACTGTTAATTCCCAATTCACATATCGTTACTAACAAACCCCGCAGTGCAACTGCAGCAACTTAATGTTAGCTAGCTAATAGCGGTGTTAATCAATTGCTGTCGAATTGACTTCAAACCTAATTGTTAACATTAACCAGGTTTCAAGCCGACTTTACCAAAACAAGCGACTGTTTTGTTGTACTGTCCCAAATTGAATTTTACGTGATGTAATTTTGGTAAGAAGCACGGCAGAAATAAACTTAAAATTTACAATGGAAGTTTAGTGTAAGTTAATGTTAACATTAGGCAGCCCTGCTGGACAAAACAACGTTTATCATGGATTTTCTTAGGAATACGATTTAGTTGGTGGATCATATAAATGCCAAATTTACCATAACACCGCAGGAATATTGGTTACTGGGTATATAAAGATGGACGACAGCTCCCCAGAAGTGAAGCCAGAACATCTTGATCACCCCGCTACCAGGTCATAAACCCCACCCCCTCCATATTAGCCAATGGGACATGGGCCAAACTAAAAAATCAAAGTACACGTCAAATTAATTTTTCCCAAAGATGGTTTCTGCCATTTTAGGTAGTTCTTATCACACTGATGTATGTTCAAGCCTTCATTTTTCTGATAAGTGTGGTTTTAATTAGTTATTTGATGCTATAAAAAGGGGGTGTGATGTCATGATTGACAGCTGTCAATCACAGCGAAGTAGTAGCGGAGGCACCTGCACCTGGAATGTCGAGAGGAGATGTAACTTTAACAACTAACCCACATAATTACACATAACAATAATAAGCTACACATATAATTACACATCCGGAATTTCACCCTGCATAAATGTTAACGTTATTTGAATTCAAGATTTGCAGGGGAATGCAGAATCCAGCCAACAACTAACGCTATACAAAACAACACTTTTAATAAACACTCAATTGAATATGATTACATTGAAGTGATATATTCATAAAAATGTTATTAGCATCCTAACACCAAGGCCAAGAACTAATACTAATGTTAAGGGTAGCAGCGCGTTAGCATCGACTCTTGCATTAATGTTAGCTAGCTAGCTGTTAAAGTTAGCATTACTTTAAACCATGTCCTAATTTAAAAATCCTCACATAACTATAACTTCATTCAAACTCCAAATTTCACATGCTTCCATAACATTGACATATTTTCATTACATTAAGATATAGGCTAATGGATACCTACTGAAGCCTCTGACCACATACCAGGAGATGCAGCCTTCATCTCTGTTTCCTTTGTCTCTGTGGTGCGAAGAAAGGGCGACCCCTTCCTGCCACACTGGTACGTCATGTTGCTGGGCTGGGTTACATTCATTTTCATAGATGTCATGTTCATAAATGCCCAGATTGGACTGAATCCACTAATATAGTAAGTTCATTGTTTTGTTTTGTTTTATCAGCCCTTATGGTAGGCCTATCAGTTCTTGATGGACCCTGGGCATGTAAATTATTGCTAATTTTAGTGCGTTCCAACATCCAAACAGTTTCATTGTGAGTGCATTGTGTGTTGTGGTGTGGGATAAATTTTGTGGGATAATTTTTTGCATAAGCAGATGACATACATATAATCAAATTAACATACATAAGATCAAAATGTGTAACCACATGATCAATACATAATCAATAAATAAACTCAAATCAACATGTTAAATATGTATGTACTACAGTTTCAAATCAATAAAGGCCTTATATTTTTTGTCAGCATAACTGACCCTTGAGATATAATAGTGTATTGAAATAGAGAAAAGTAATTAACCCAGTGCAGACAGGCCAGAAAACCACAAACACAGGTGACACCATTATGTTAGGGAAGTTGGGGAAGTTCCAAGTAAATAGATCTTAGCAGATACGATTACTTACTGAATATAGGCGACACACTCAAAAAAGGAATAAACTGGAAAACATTTGTGTCCAGGCAGAGTCCTGTGGAATGCATCTCAGAAATGACCAAGATCACTGAGAATGCTCACAGCTTAAGGCCCACAACAGGAGGAACTGAGAGGGAGAGTATATAAGTGTGTTTCAAGCATATGACGTGTGGTCGCTTCATGAACCGACCCGGTGTCACTGTATTTTGTTGATTCAACAGTAAACCTATTTTCATTTTGAACTCTTTTGGCTCATTTGACTTATTTTCTGTATTGTTGTGTTTTAATACTGTGGTAGAAGAATCCTGAGGACATCTGGCCCACCTCTGCTGATTTTCCTCCACAGTGGCATGCTGTGGTCAGAACTATATGGGGTCATTATTGTAGCAAAACTATTTACAAATGTGAGAGTTGTGTAACTGTATCTCAATCTGTGTGTGCGTAATCAGATTTGTAAATATGTAAAAGAATCTCTAAATGCTTATTGAGATTTGTAAATGTGTAAGAAAATCTACAAATCTGTATTTAGATTTGCAAGTGTATTGAGATCTGTGAATGTGTAGACAGATCTGTAAATATGTACATAGATATTAATGGCTGAAAAGTCTAAGTATTTTGCTCCAAGAGCTGGAAATACAGACAAGTCATCAAGACGGGCCTCTCATTTGGCTTTTTACACTTTTTACACTTTTAACGCGTGACTTTTGCTACACTTCACATGCATTTGCAGATCTGCAGAAGTGTAGCGAAAGTCACGGGTA
The DNA here is from genome assembly GCA_003416845.1 of Oplegnathus fasciatus. Lineage (NCBI taxonomy): Eukaryota > Metazoa > Chordata > Actinopteri > Centrarchiformes > Oplegnathidae > Oplegnathus > Oplegnathus fasciatus. The sequence continues at coordinate 28,484 of NTHP01000936.1, read as the reverse complement.
AAAAGACAGCCAATTGAGAGGCCCTTCTTGTAACTGAGGACTCGTCTGTATATCCAGCTCTTGGAGCAAAATACTTTTAAAGACTTTACAGCCACAAAATACAAACGCATCACTTTTGTTTTCGCTCCCATTTTTCATGAATTGAAATTTAAAAAAAGACTTTTTCTACATACACAATAGGTATATTTCTCTCAAATTTTATTCACAAATTTGTTTAAATATGTGTCAGTGAGCGCTTCTCCTTTGCCAAGATAATCCATCCACCTGACAGGTGTGGCATATCAGGATGCTGATTAAACAGTATGATTAGTACACAGGTGTGCCTTGGGCTGGTCACAATAAAAGGCCACTCTAAAATGTGCAGTTTTATTACACAACACAGTGCCACAGATGTCTCAAGTTGTATGTTGAATATTATTGATTTTTAATAGAGCAGATCAGCTGCCCTGATAGCACGTATAAGTTTGCAGTAGGAGAGTGATTTTGGTTGCAGTGCAATATGGTGTGCTGAGTAGGCTATAGTGTCTACCTCTTAATTTTTGAAAACTTGAAAACAAGAAGCTGTAACCTACTTTTGATGATCATCCCTTTCTGTGTTTAGCCAAATAAAATACTTTAACTCTTGAAAGTGACAGTAAATGAAAGTAAAGTCAAGGAGGCACTTCACAGAAAAAGTGTTTATTGTAAGTCTAGCAAAAAACATACGATTTAATGCACAAGATTGCAGGACTGTAATCGTGTAACCCTAAAGTGTACAGCAAGTGTAATTCTTGCAAAAGGGGGCCCTGCAGAGGTTTGGAACCACTGGCCTGGCGGATGAGTCCCATTACAAACTGCCGCGGTGTTTGCAGCACCTCATTAATGCGGTCGACCAGCATTTTCTCATCTCTCAGTCTCATAGTGGAAAATTTCTGGCACACAGTGTTCACCACAAACTCCTTCAGGTTTCCCAGGAGCTTGTGGAGGAAAAATCGCAGAGGTGGGCCAGATGTCCTCAGGATTTTCTACCGCACTATTAAAACACTATAATACTGTAAATAATTCAACTGAGTCAAAAGAGTTCAAAATGAAATAGGCTTACTGACAAATCAGCAAGTACAGTGAAACCGAGTTGGTTCANAGACTTTTTCTACATACACAATAGGTATATTTCTCTCAAATTTTATTCACAAATTTGTTTAAATATGTGTCAGTGAGCGCTTCTCCTTTGCCAAGATAATCCATCCACCTGACAGGTGTGGCATATCAGGATGCTGATTAAACAGTATGATTAGTACACAGGTGTGCCTTGGGCTGGTCACAATAAAAGGCCACTCTAAAATGTGCAGTTTTATTACACAACACAGTGCCACAGATGTCTCAAGTTGTATGTTGAATATTATTGATTTTTAATAGAGCAGATCAGCTGCCCTGATAGCACGTATAAGTTTGCAGTAGGAGAGTGATTTTGGTTGCAGTGCAATATGGTGTGCTGAGTAGGCTATATGCAGAGGTTTGGAACCACTGGCCTGGCGGATGAGTCCCATTACAAACTGCCGCGGTGTTTGCAGCACCTCATTGATGCGGTCGACCAGCATTTTCTCATCTCTCAGTCCCATAGTGGAAAATTTCTGGCACACAGTGTTCACCACAAACTCCTTCAGGTTTCCCAGGAGCTTGTGGAGGAAAAATCGCAGAGGTGGGCCAGATGTCCTCAGGATTTTCTACCGCACTATTAAAACACTATAATACTGTAAATAATTCAACTGAGTCAAAAGAGTTCAAAATGAAATAGGCTTACTGACAAATCAGCAAGTACAGTGAAACCGAGTTGGTTCATGAAGCAACTGAATAAGCTCCATTGTACATTCACTTTTTATGGTCAAAATATGCTCCACCTGGTGATGGGTTGCTGCATTCCTGATTGGTCAATAATCAAAACACGGAAGTCTGATTGGTTATGAATTAAATAGTAATACACTTTTTACCTGCTTGAGAACACCATGGCACAAGGAACTTTTCTTACTGTTGACCTGTCTAAACTGAACTTAATCCCAGATTCTTGCGAGAAAGGAGTATCTGAACATGTACAGAGCATTCCCTGAGAGAAGCCTTCACTGCCTTTCCCTTGTGATAAATTGCGAGAAAATAAGTTTCTCAGCTCTGCAAAGCAAAACGGCCTTGGATTCCCATAATGGTTGTGTATTGCTCCCTGATCATCAGCACTTTCTTCAATCAAAATAAACACATCTTGGGACATATACAGTGTCCCTTGATTAACAAGAATCAACACATCTGAACTTTTTTAACCTCCCTAAAACAATGGAGTCAACCAGGGTCAGTTATGCTGACTTAGGCTGGCAAAAAGATATGATGCCTCAATGATCAGACTTAGGCTGGCAAAAAGATATGAGGCCTTAATGATTCAGAAATATAGTACGTACACATCCAACATGTTGATTCCAGACTGATTTACATATCTCTATGTATTGATCATGTGTATACACTTTTGATCATGTGTATGCTAACTGTTAACTCAAAAATATTTCCCACAAGCTCCCACTTTCCTCTTGATCCGTCCCAGTTTGTTGTGACACACCAAGCCCGGTATTTCTCCTCTGGTGTGACGAATCGGCTCGGAAAGTTAAGTGGTCCTCTGGTCTCACCTCAAGCATGTCCAGATGCTGCCGGGAAAGCCGATGAAAACGGCTGCTGTCAGCCGGGATGATGGAGAGGCCCAAGGGAGACCAGGAAGCTGAAGCTGAAATGGATGTGGATGGTGTTGAGGTGAGTCTGGGGGTTACTGGTGGCATCTGTTGTCTGTCTCCAGAGCCGCCTGCAGTTCGCGAATCTCCTTTACCAGTTCATCCCTCTGTTTCTGGCTCTCCTCTCTCTGTCTCTAGCTCTCCTCTCAGGGCTGTCATCTTCTCTTGCAAGGCTGCCATCTTTGACGTTAGTGTCTCTGCTCGCCCCCTCTCTGAGCTAAGTTCCTTTGTTCTGAGTCTAAGCAGCACAGACAGACTGTCCCCTACATCGGTGTGCCAGACATTTTTTGTAACAGTAGCCTGTAAGTTTAAGTAGATAAGTCAATTAGTCCACAATGCCAATGTTCCTGTACTCAAAATGGAATTAAATACAGAAGCATAAATAATTTTTGAACATCATGATATCTTACCACTTTTTTGGCCACAAAACGCTTGGCTGGTTTTGTGCTGCCCCCCCAGTCTGTTTAACAACAGCAGGTGTACTTTGTAAATGCAGATACAAAGAAATTAGAGCCCATCCAGTAAGCTCCTTACTGCTTTTTCCACCACCACACGCCTGGCTGGAGGTGCGTTTTCATGCAACGGAAAAAGAGCCGACGGCGTGCCGTGGAGCCACACCATTCCTGGTTGGCCTGGAGCAGCCCCGTCCATAAAATCTGCTTCTGTTCATAATGACGTGGTAGAGATGCAGAAGATACAGAAGATGTACAAATACAGTACGCACAGAGCTGTGAGATGATTTCTTTCACCCCGACTGGCGTATAAATACAGTTGGTCCTTGGGGGTGTGGTGGTGTGTGGGCATGGATTTACCTGTACAGTATGCCTCAAAAGGCATCCTTCATCCACTCATCCCAGGACTTGATAGTGACTGTATAATCTTGTAAATTGCTGTACTGCGCATACTGTAGGCTACAACACGGTTATGGTGACAACTGCAGTATGGCATGGATCAACCTGCAAACCAGTGAACTCATCAGGAGCCTGTGGAAGAAAGGTTGGCAGACAGGAGATATTGTTAAACATCTGGCGAATATGGGAGTCACAGCTTCTCTGAGGACAGTCCAGCACCCTTCTTTTCAGGAGGAACCAAAAGCCATATAAACTAACAAGGTAAAATTACAGTAAAGGCAAAACACAGCTTGCAATTTTACTTTTACTGTGTGTCCATTCTGTAGCCCACAGGGGCGGATTATAAGAGTTAAGAATTACTGTATCTCTTTTTATCCAGTCAGGTGGTCGAAGCAATAGACTCCATCCTGAAAGCGGATGATGAGTTATCATCCAGAAAAGTAAAACTGCTTGTTCAAACGAGGCACAATATAACCATCGGGTTGTGCTTAGTGAGAAAGGCGACGCAGAAACTTGGCTGGAAATATGGAAGAATAAGTAGAGATCACACATAAACACACACATAAAACGATCTCAAGTACTCCTTCGATGGATATAATATTGCCTTTTTAACATTATGATTTTCATATTCCGGTTACAGAAGAGCTCTAAAGTGTGAAGAACAGTTTGATAATGTGTTCTTCATGGATGAATTGACAGTGGCATTGGAGCAGTTTGCACTACAGTGCTAAAGGAAAAAAGACTTTGCTGGCATCAAGAAACCATGCATCAAGCATCCAATGAAGTTTCAAGTTTGGGGAGGAATTTCACATCAAGGACCAGGACCATTGTTGATTTTTGATGATGAGTTGAGTACAGCAAATCGTAGATGTGTAAATGTGTAGAAATGTTGTTTTTTTCTTTCTCTTTATTTTCTTCTCAAAAATTGCAAATAGTGTTGCAACATGTTATTTCACCTACAGGTATTATGGATCTGCACTTTTATGAGGAAAAGATCATCAAAAAACTGGCTGGGCCATACTTAAGAGACTCTTTCTTCATGCCAACACATCGCTTCTTCTAAGGTAGAAAATTTCTTTTCGGTAAACATGGGCTCCATGCAACAACCCTTGACATGCTTACAGCACAAGTAGCATTCTGCACAATGATTAATTTCTATCACAAACACACTGCAGCCAGTGTCAGAGTCTGCATCGAGCAGGAGGGAATTAACTGTGTTCGAACCCTACCAGAGTAACCAACTTATGATTGTTGTTACAGCTGGATGCGTCTGGTTTTATTCTGTGTCAAATGTCTTACTTTTCAATGTACCACTGTACTGTAGGTCGCCTGATCTGAACCTGATTGAACTTGTCTGGCATGCCCTGGAAGGCTTTGTGCAGCGTGAAGCTAAGCCACACAACAGGGAGGAACTAATTGCTGCAATCAAGACGTTCTGGACCACCAAACTCACCAGAGGCCTGTACTACGAAGCAAGTTTAACATACCCATGGTATCATTTCGTTATCTGGCTTCACTTAACCTAACAAAGGCAATCGCGCTAAGCGGTCCTACGATGCTGGTTATCAACTTGGTAACTTAACCCAGGGTTTCCCAATCTAGTCATGAACGTGTTCACATAAAAGGGGCGGTGTTTGCAGCATATGACCAATCGCAAACATGAACAACTCTACAGTCAACCGAGTGGCATATTTTACAAATGAAGAGCAAACTATAATATTAGACAAATACAAAGAAGTGAAACAAATAATACAGCTAAAAGCAATACAGCTGCAGCTGCCAAATGCAGCAAAAAATCCCAGACTGTGTGAATGCATAAATTAAAAGGCTTATAATATCACTGCCCATAATTAGGGCACGAGAAGATGATTAATTACATTTGTGTATTCCATTAAATTAATGTGTTGCTTAGATGTATTCTTATGGTGTGTATGACAACTTTAGTCTTATTCTTTCAGTTGTAACCCCAGCGGTATCAAACGGACTTGGGAGCAAATAAAAAATGAATATAAAAACATAATTCAAAGTGGAAAGTAGGCTTACTTTCATATCTTATAAGTACAAAAAGTACAAGGCTTTAGTGCTTCAATCAGTCTCTGTTGCAGGATGATATCAGTATACAAAAGCACAGTGAAATGGCTTTGATATTGCTTAGGAAAAAAATTAAATGACCAAAGTACTGCAAGGCAATGCATCCAGTCTGCGCGACTGTAAGCGCAAGACTCCGACGTGTCGCAATGACAACATATGGCTCAAGAGCTGACACACTCTTTGGTTGGTTATGACATTTCCAAGACAATAGATTGGTCAGTAGGTGGTGCTTTTATAGGCGCTGATCTCTTATCTCGAACATAACCTGCTCCGGAGCAGGTTAGGTTGGCAGCATAAGTTACCATGGCGATTTACCCCAGTAAGAAGTGAACCACCGTCGTAGTCCTGGAAACCCAGGGTTAACCTTTAAGTTAACTCGCTAACCTCAAATCCTGCTTCATAGTACAGGCCTCAGAGAGGCTTGGAATAAGTACATAAACCATCTGGACAAAGTCATCCCGCAGATCATTGCTTGAAATGGAGGTCCTACTGGTGTGTAGTCACAGTAGCCCTCCTCCCTGCTGCTGTCTGCTTCAAGTTGTTAATTGTGTTTTCAAGTGTAATGCGGCTGTCTATTACAATGGACATTATGTAAAAAATAAAACTGAAAGTGATTCTAAAACAGTCTACATTGTAAGATGGTTTTTTTAGGTAGAAAAATCTATGTGACCCTCTCTGGAATTGTCCACCATCAATATGCCAAGGAAATAAATGGAGGTGGTACATGGTCTGATGGTGATGATAATGTTTCATGTAAATTTATCCCTCTTGGACACTTGTATCACAATGCACCTGATGGCCTTTCTTGCATTACATTGTGATACAAACGTCCAAGAGATAATGATAATGCTTCATGTAAATTAATCTTTCTTGTACACATTTGTATCACAATTACATGATGACGAGAAACAGGCTGTCTGCAACAGACCTTGAATGCTCACAGTTTAACACACACTATGGACAGTTCTTTTTGTTTGGAAGGCATCTTTTCTTCCAGCTGACCATACATGACAGAGGTATAGTCAGTGCTTGAAGTGGAAAAAATAAGTGCCAGTACTATCCTTATTCACATGGTGGCATGTGTATCGGCCAGTATCAGCAAATCATTTAGTATTAATTTCTTAATTTCTACAGTGAGTAAAAGGTACTATGAAAAATAACTAACTGTACGCTAGCTTTAGTGTGTGGTGCAATGAAGTCATCAGGCCAGGATGCCGTTAGTTCCTTATATTTCTGGCAAAATCCCTGGATACTTTCTCTTCTCTCTACTTTTAGTGTGTCACACATACAAAGCGTCACCATGCTCATTACTTAGACTAACCGCCGACAGAGAAAACCAGGCAGGCGAGAACATGAAGAGGTAAGCGTTACATAGTGCCCCCTGGGTAATATTTAGGGCAATTATAAATCGCCCAGGGAACCTGATGAGGACGGCAGAAAAGCGAGGTGTGCAAAAAAAAGTCATGGTACATCAAAGAGTAAAATACTGCATACTGAGCACTGGGTATAGTTTAAATCTTTAGGATGAAAAATCATGAAAATAATACAAATAGAAGTTTTTGAGATGGTTTAAAGATGGAGCATGTCATGTCATTAAACTCTTGGGATTGTCCACCATCAATACGCTGAGGGAAAAAAATTGTTATTGTTATGGATAAAATTAAAGCCAGGGAGAGTCTGTCATCATAAACGTCACAAACTAGAAGACCATCCCCACCCTGCTGAGGCAAACAAAGACCTGGCTGACGACCTGAATCTTTTGTACTACAGGTTTGAGAGGGACAATTCACACCCCTCACCCACTCTCTCTGGTTTTGGAAAGTCAGTCAGAGTTGGGGTGCTGAGAGAAAGTCTACATAATGACATCACATTGAATGCTGCGCAACATTCATGGTTTTTGTATTAATTTGAATGGCCAACAACATTTTTTACCAATTAAAGAAACATGATAACAAACAGCAAACTTGAACAAAAACATGCTGTATGTCAAAGCAGCAAAGTACCATATTCACCTATGGACAGTTCACACACAGAACGCAACGCACACCGTCGCACACAGTTGTTTGTCACTGTATATCATTCATTTCCCTCCTGTACTGCTTTCATTTTTCACGCAGTTCTTATCAAACAGACTTCACAATTCACTCAGTTCTTCTAATAAAGTCGGCGTCATGTTTCACAAAGCACCAGTCTGATTTAATGAAATCACGTTATAAAAATTGCGTGGCTGAGCTTACTGGCATTGTTTCGGGATGTCAAATAGTAACTTAACGTTACACATTTTACTTTAGTTTATTTATTAGCATTTTTTTTTAGCAAGCACTTGGCGACAGTGGAAAGGAAAAGAGGCAGAAACCTCGAGCACAACTGGACTCTAGGAGGGCGGCCATCTGCCTTGACCGGTTGGGTTGAGAGAGAGAGAGAGAGACAGAGAAAGACAGAGATGCAGCAACAACAATAATAACAACAATTACAATAATAATAGAAATATGACTAATAATAGCAACAACAACAATAATTAAAGTTGCAAGCAGCATTGAACGGGCCATCGCACTCTTGCATGCCTCCAGGGGAGCGACAGTCCTGGTCTCATTATGGGAAGGCCGGCGGCAGCCGCAGTGTCATTACAGGAGGTCAGTCAACGTGGCTTTGAATTTTTGTGACTGTTGGACACTGCCTGAACAAGATAAATATCACTTCCTGTGTCCACTATGTGCCACTGAAGGACACACAGTAATTATATGTCATGTTACTATATATCATGTGTAGACCGCACCATGTAAATTTCATGTAAATTGGATGATCTTGTCACATAAGGCTGACTTCCTGTTGTCAGTAGATGCTATGACTATGATTCAATATGAACATGTAGATCTTTTCAGGCTGGACGCTTATGCAGCATGTGAAATTTGGGGCAGATTGGACAATGGCCGCCACGCCATCCCATGATCTACCAAGATTTTGGTAACTTTTCAATTTTCAAATTCAAAATGCCTGACTATCTGTTGGGTTTAGGTCATGGCACCATGAGACTTTTGGTATGTTACATGGGCCTAACAAATGGACCTACCAAATTTCATACATCTAGGTGAAACGTACCGCGAGGGCTACTTCATTGAAATTGTCTAGGGGGTGCCCTCGAGCTATTTTACCACACCCATGCCCAAGACCCATATCAGAGATTAAGTTTTGCCACTTTTGAAGCATGTGCAAAGTTTCATGAGTATTCAAGCACAGAGAGAGAGAGAATATCAGAATTCTGACTTTAATCTCAGAATTCCGACTTTAAACTCACAACTGAAATAGTTTTTTCACATGTGGCCCTAATCCTCTTCTGTAGTTTGTGAAAAACATGTTAGCCTTAAATTAAATTACAGGGCGCTAGTGAGCCTTAAATTAAATTACAGGGCGCTAGTGAGCAAACCATGGAGTAGGTCACGTTTTGTGAGCCTTTGCAGAACTTTAACTAAAAATACACACATGTACCGACGATGTCAACACACATCTCAAAGCAATGACCATGGAACTGGCAGCACTGCGTAAAAAGCAGGAATAACATCAGAATCATAGGAATCCCAGAGGAAACTAGTAACAGTTCTACAGCCTCCGTTGTTGGAGCCTTCAACCAAGGCCTAAACCAGGAGATCCACTGTGGACAATTATAGCCAGATATCATTATTGTGATGACTGTGATTATCCTGTGCTGCACCAGAGAACAGAGACAGATCAATGCAAGCAGGATGTGTCATAGTTTGCAGCACCTTCCTCCTTTCCTTTTGTTTTCGTCTGTTTACCTCTCCCTAGTGGTTCTTGTTCATCTCCTGTCTGTCTCTCTCTCTGTGTCTGTGTGTGTGTCTGTCTGGGCGTGGCATCTAATCATCTCCAACAGCTGAGCTACCTTCACACCTGTGACCCATCCAGTAATCAACACCTGCAGTATTTATACCTTCACTCCAGTCTTCGCCAGATCGTTCAGTTACCTCTCGTGATAATACGCTATGGCCTACTCAGCTCTAGTTTGATGCTTTCCTTGTGGTATTTTTGGATTCAGCCTAACCTTGTCTTTGTTTGTACCTCAGGTTCAACCCCGCTGGTACACTCCACCTGCTCTACCTGGGCTCCTCTCCGGTTGATCACTCAGCCTGCCACGCTGCCTCCTCTACTAGCCACGCCGCTCTCCCTGCCGGCCCAGCTGACCAGCTCCTTGCCACACAATAATCTCTTTTTGTTCAATAAACCAACACCCGTTGAACTTTTACCTTACCTGTCTGTGATCTACTTTTTGGGCCCCTCCAAGCTAAACCTAACAGGATGACTTTTGCTGTCTACCCGGACTACACCGCTAGTGTTGCAGTAGCTATACTTTTACTGTCATTACCTAAAATTAAGATGGGAGTTGAAAACACTGGTCATAGAATCCACAGTAGTTCAAGGGACCATTTTGTGAGCGGACCAACAGGTTACTAGTACAACTTAACATATTATACCTCATCACTGACTATTCCTACAACTGTGCCTTTACGTTTTATAATATATGTTAAGCAGGGTTTTGCTTGTCGCTTAGGGTGTTTTCATATTAGGTATGATTGCTTCGTACCGTGCCTGAGTACGACTGCCCCCCCTCTCCACTCCCCCATCGCTCAGCTTTCACATTAGTAATGTTGTTTGGCACCCGAGTACACTTGCGGTAGGACTCAGAAGCAGAAGGTGCCAGTAATGCACCTCAAAAAGAAGAAGAAGGGTACACTTGTGTCAACTATGCGACATTAGTTTATGTCATCATTCCAGTGTAGAAAACCGCGCTAATCGCATGATCCCAAGCCCATACAATGGAGTTGACCTTCACACTATGCCTACTATTATTCATATATTGGAGAAAATCTCAAGAACGACCCTCTCGCCTGCCTTCCTGGGTTATCAGCCATGGCGGTGCAGTTCAGAGGATGAGACTGGCGGGTGCTGCGCACATACGCAGATTTCGCAACTCTATACACTGACTGCTACTCGCATTCATCAGTAAGGTGAGAGACAGACCAATTGTTGACCAGAATAATCTCTTTTGATTTCCACAATGCTTTTGAAAAAGTGTCGACAAGCTACCTAACCAGTTACAGAAGTTATGTTATTGTAACAACAGGGACCGCAGCACACACACCTATGCTCAGATACACGTCATGAAAGAGGGCTACTTCTGCGGTCTACCTCTTGTAGAATACCCCTGTAGATGTAATTGTGATAACTGTTATCTGACTGGGAAAATATAACCTCATAACCTGGGGAGATCGGGAATGGATAAGAAATTTTCGGATGAGGAAGACCACATTCATGCAGCTGTGTGACATCCTTTGGCCACATCTAACAAGAGATGCAACCAGGTTCAGAAATCCAGTGTCTGTGGAACAACACATGGCCATATGCATCTGGAGATTGGTGACCAATGTGGAGTATAGATCCATTTCCCATTTATTTGGCCTATCAACAGCTTGTGTTATAGCCAGTGATGTTGCCTCTGTAACTGTGAACAAGTTGCTCTCCCTCTACATTAGAACACCCTCTGAACATGAATTTAAGATCATCATTCAAGGTTTCCGTGACCGTTGGGGTTTCCCACAATGTGGAGCGGCTGTTGATGGGACCCATATTGGCATTATATCTACACCAGACACCCTTGCAGAGTACTACAACCGTAAGGGGTTCTACTTTGTCATTCTGCATGGTGTGTTAGACCATGGGCTCAGGTTCTGGGACATAAATGTGGGTTGGCCAGGCAGAGTGCAGTTGTGTTGTGCAGTGGCGTTAGAGTGTTTGGGAATTCCAGTGTTTATGACGGATCAGAGTGGCACACTGTTCCTCAATCTCACGAAGAGGATTGTGGGTGTGGATGTGCCAGTGCTGATGTTAGGCGATATTAAATACAAGTACATTTCCTGTTTTACACTCAGGTTGTAGTTCTAAACCACACTTTTTTCAAAACACTACACATTTGGCACAATCTTCTTTCTTGTGTTCACATGGACAGACTGTCATTCAAAATGCTACACTTAAAATTCAAAATGCTACACTTAAATTTCCTACTCTGACTCCTCACATGGGCAAACACATGTAGCACAATTGTTCAGTTAACAATCACAGCTTCAGCAATACAGTAAAAGGGCTACTGGTGAGCTCTTCTGTTTTGAAGCAAAGGATGCCAACATAGGAGAGAGAGGCATAGCAAGTAAAATTTTATTTATATAGCACCTTTTTTAAAACAAAGTTACAAAGTGCTGTACGAGATACAGAAAAATAAACAACACATACATATATATATATATATATATGCGCGGCAGATTACAGAAATAAAAATGCAAAAGTTAAAGTTAAAGCCCCATCACATGGAAGGTAAGCCGGTAGAAGTGAGTTTTGATACGTTTTTTAAATGTGTTTACAGAGTCAGCAGGTCTAACAGGGTGGGGGGGTTGTTTCAGAGGGATGGGGCCCTAACAGCAAAAGCACAGTCACCCTTGGATTTGCGGAGGGAGCGTGGTATAAGTAAAAGACCTTCGTTGGATGATCTGAGTGGCCTGGAGAAAGAATAGGAGTGTAAACGTTCAGAAATGTATGAGGGGGCAAAACCACATAGGGCCTTGTAGGTGATGAGCAGTATCTTAAAATTTATTCTATATTTTACAGGGAGCCCATGAAGTAATGCGAGTATTGGTGTGATGTGGGATCTGCGGCTGGTACTGGTTAGCAGCCTGGCTGCAGCGTTTTGCACAAGTTGCATGCAGGACAGGGTAGTTGGCTGAGAGAGGAGAAAGAGCATTACAGTAGTCAAGTCGTGAAAAAAAATAGGCTATGGATTAGTAGTTGTAGGTCTCTGGTTGATAGCATTGATTTAATTTTTTGCAATGTTCCGGAGTTGAAAAAAGCAGGTTGGCACAAATTTGTTTATGTGTGGATCAAAATTTAGATTTTGATCAAATATTACACCCAGGTTTCTTGAGGTGTGTTTAACATTTGTGGTCAGAGGGCCAATGCAGGGTGTTAGTTCAGTGACAAACTTGCTCGGAATAATCAGAAGAACCTCTGTTTTATCTGAGTTAAGCTGAAGGTAGTTGAGTGACATCCATTCATTGGTAGCAGCCAAGCAGTCATGGAGGAGACCAATATTACCCATATTGTTGGGCTTAACTGAAAAATACAGCTGCATGTCATCAGCATAGCAGTGATGAGAAATGTAGTTGAACTGACTAACCAGATTGCCTAGCGGTAGCATATACAGTGAAAAAAGGATCGGGCCAAGGTTGAACTGAATAGGGGCAGTACATGACACAGAGTTGTCAATGACAACCTGAAACTTCCTGTTTGACAGGTAGGAAGCGAACTAATTGAGGGCAGAGCCTGAGATACCAACCCACTTGTTTAGATGGTCAACCAGGATGGAGTGTAATGGAATAGTATCGAAAGCAGAAGTCAAGGAGGATCAGGATAGTATGTTCCCCATTGTCGGCCTGCATGAGGATGTCATTTGTCACACTTAAAAATGCTGTTTCTGTACTGTAATGTACTGTGTAATGTCAATGGCGAAAGCCAGAGTGGAATTTATGGAAAATATGGTGACTTTCAATGACCTCAAGAAGCTGCAACTATTTTTTTCAAGAATTTGAGATGAATGGTAGCTTTGAAATAGGTCTGTAGTTATTGGGTTGGGTTGGATCAAGGGCAGGTTTTTTTAAAATCGGTTGGATGCTCACCATCTTAAAACTGTCAGGAACGCAGCCAAAGGTGAGAGATAGATGAATAATTTTAAGGAAATTGGGGGGGACTACATCCAGTGGGCAAGAGGACAGGCACATATGGGATACAATGTCGGTCAGACTGTGCAGGGCGATAGGGGAGAATTCAGACAAGAGGATAGGACAGTGGACTGATGGATCAGAGAAAGCAGTAGCATTGTTAAAATTAGGACGAATGTTTATGATTTTGTCCACAAAGGAAGACATGAAATTTTCGCAGTCAACTGAGGAGGAGGCAGATACAGCAGGACGGGCAGGGTTTGTAAGCCGGTCAGTGGTGTTAAACAGAAACCTGGGATTGTGTTTGTTGTTACTAATTAGGCCTGCGAAATAGGCAGCTCTCGCCTCTTTGATGTTTTGGTTTAGTTTGGACAGCAATTCTTTAAGGCAGAGTAGATGGACCCTAAGTTTGGATTTCTTCCAACTACATTCCGCTCTCCTGACTTCCCTTTTTAGATGATGAATATCGTCATTAATCCAGGGACAAGAGTTAGCTGAGGAGAACGATCTCGTAGTGTATGGAGCTATGGTATCTAGTGTGAGAGTACACTGATTATTGAACCAGGTGACAAGATCATTAACATTTGAGGAGTTAGGTGGGGGGGGTACAAGAATCAGAGAAACAGGATGAGAAAATACCAGTAGAGTGGGCATTGAGGAAGCGAGAGTGTAATGTGTGTTTCTGCGGCGGAGCAGAGGACTGGAGCATGGTGCCAAAAACTACGCATTTGTGGTCAGAGACAAAATCAAACATAAAAAGAGATTTTAGAGTCAGGGCAAGAGTAAAAACAAGGACAAGAGTGTGGCCGTGGTTATGTGTAGAACCTGACACATGTTGAATGGGATTAAAATAGTTGGTAATATTTAGAAAGTCAGTAGCAAGGGAGTTTGAGAGGTTGTTAATGTGTACGTTAAAGTCGCTGGCCATAATAACCCACAATCAATTTTAAAAGAAAGTAATTCAAAGCTGTTGAAGATACCCCATGTTATCTGAGTACAGGTAAAATTATTCTTAAAAACTACTGCAATACCCCTGCCACGACCTGTGAGCCCAGGGAGGTTGAGGGTCTGGTAGTTGGCGGGACAGAGCTCAATTAGAGGGCAGCAGTCCCCGGGTTTAAGCCAGGTCTCAGTTAACAGTAAGAAGTCCAGATTGTGAGATGAAATTAGATTGTTAAGAATAAATGTCTTGTTTAACAGATGTTACACAACATAAACACTGCTGGAGTCAAAGTCTTAACACAGAGTAGGCTCATGATGGAGATCTGTGTCATATTGTTAGAATTAAGAGCAGACTGACAACATTTGACATGTTTTGGAGGTCTGCTGTTGATAATAACAGAGATATGTTGCACAGGGAGTGGACCAGGCTCAGCCAGAGAAAAAGAGGGCTGCATCCTGGCAGAGGGTGAGCTGGTAGGACATACGATAGATATGCGGTTTGACGCTAGGACTCTACCAGCCGCTGAGCGTCAGGCTGAAAAGGCCACACAATGAATAGGTTAGATGTCAGTTGCTTAACACCCTCCTCATTGGAGTGGATACCATCTTTTTTGTAAAGATCCCTCTTATGCCAGAGAGAGTCAAAGTTGTTGATGAAGCCATAACCTGTAGCAGTACAGAAGTTCATTAGCCAGCAGTGCAGACTGAAGAGGCGGCTAAAGCGCTCTGAGCCCTTGCCTAGAGATGGAATGGGGCTGGACAGGATACAGTTTTTGCCCAGGCTCTCTATAGTTACGGCGAGGGACTCAAAGTCAGACTGTAGCTTTAATGATTGTCTTGATGTGATGTCATTCGTTCCCAGGTGCACAATAACAGTGTGGACAGATGGGTGGCAGTCAAGCACAGCAGGAATGTGAATAGAGAGGTTGGAAAGTTCACCGCCAGTATGTTATGCCAGAAGGGAGCTTGACAACCCTGGAGAAGGAGTTGCCAATCACCAGGATTTTGGGTTGACCGTTGAGGCATCCTCCATCATAGATTGTCAGTTTTCGGTGACACAGGTCATCAGGGTAAGAAGACGGAGGGATAGAGCCATTGGAGATGACGTCACCACTAGCCACAGCAGTGTCCAGCGTGTGTCCAGTGTCTCAGAGTTGGAAACAGCAGAAGTGGAAAGCTGTCGGCGACGTTTTCCAAAGGATAATGGGGTCGTAGGACAAGTCTGACACTTTCGTTTCACTTTGGAGCCGACTGGAGCAAACTGCTCCGGGACCGTCGGCGAAAGTGTAGCTGCTAGCTCAGTTAGCTGCTCAAGCGGAGCAAAGTAATTTGAGACCGGGATAGGGTTGTCATCCCCGTCTGGAGAGAAAAGAGGAAGGGAAATCCTTCTCCAATTCCTCACAACAGACGTCCAAGAGAAAGGATGAGCTGCAAAGGGACCGGGAATGTCACTTTTCGCCGAACTATCAGACTATCAGTCGCCTCAGTGGATTGGTTTGGAGCTCCGGTGACCGGCGTCCGGCATCCTTGTTGGTAGCATTNNGCAAGAGGAGTGAGAGTAAGAGGAGGAGGACCGGGAGGAGGAGGACAAGGACGAGGAAGAGCAAGACCAAGGACAGCCATACCGTAATCTCTGATGAGATTTGAGCCACTTTGGTTGACCATGTGGTGAGCTCTTCTGCAAGCTATGGAAGATGCAAGTGCAGATATAGCTGTTGAAGCTTTTCATGCTAGGCGATACTTCCCCTGCTGCTTTGCCAGGGAGAACATTGCCTGCGATGTTGATGAGGTCCTGTGGCCAGACCGAAACAGAAGACAGGACGCAGCCTAACTTTCTTTTTCTTTACAGTATATGGAGAAGGCTTATTTTCTTTTTTCTATTGTTTGTTCTGTATGAAGAACACTTTACAAATCCAACAGTTTGCTGAGATGTGTACAGTATTTCAGAATAAAAAAAAAGCCACTTGAGTGAGGACCAGCAGAAAACTGTCAAGAAAATGTTGCAAGAAGAGTCAGAGGCATTTGCGCAAAACAACGACAATATGGGGTGTCTACCCAGCTTGGAAATATTCATTACCCTCAAGGACAATACTCACATTCAAGTATCATATACCTCCATCCCAAAACCCCTTTACAAGGAGGTAAAGGAGTACATTGAGAATCTTCTTCCAAGAGGGTGGATTGTGTAGTCCAAATTCCCTTTACTCAGCTCCGGTGGTCTGTGTGTGGAAGAAGGATGGACACTCTGCATCGATTATCGTCTCTTGAACCGGCGCACTGTTCCAGACTGGCAACCCCTACCAAGAATTCAAGACCTCACAGATACTTTGGGTGGGTACAGTTGGTTCTCCATTCTAGACTAAGGAAAGACGTACCACCAGGGATTCATTGCGGAGGGGTCACACCACTTGACAGGATTCATCACCCCTTGGGGTCCTTACTAGCGGGTGCGGATACCTTTTGGACTGACTAATACACCGGCTGCTTTTCAACGCAGTACAGAAGAAATGCTCGCCCCCCTGCATGATGAGTGTTGTATTCCATATTTGGACGACATACTGTGCTATGCCAGGACATTCGAGGACCATGTTGAAGGGCTGAGAAGGTCCTAAGAGCCCTGCAGAGTCATGGAGTCAAACTCAGGCCCACAAAATGTGACCTGTTTAAACAAGAAGTCAGATATGTTGGTCGTTTGGTTTCAGCTGAGGGCGTGCGTATTCATCCTAAAGACCCGGAGGCAGTGTATGCCCTACTAGAGGTCTCTTCAGACACATCCATTTGTCTGTAGTGCAGAGGTTTATGAAACACCAAATATGGCACTTTGGGGCATGCAACCATACCCCAAACACCCTACTCTGTTCCAGTACCATATCACATTCAATCATCATATTTGCCACAGCCTTACACCTTGCCAGTATTTCATAACATGCCGATCTATATGTAAGGAGGTTAAGAAAGGGGATTTTGAGTGTTTTGAATAATGCTGAGTAGTAATTAAGAGGTAAAATGTCAGGAGCCATTTTATTTTTTGTTGGAGTGTGGTCACAATTGTGAAGTTGGAATTGTTGTATTATGTTTTTCTTTGTGCAAAGGCTAGGTTTCAGTGTATTTCTCAAGTATTTTAAGCTGCATTTCTGCAACTGTAGTTACTAAGTTACACCACAAGAGGGAGCATCCACTGGGGTGAACTCTAGTTGGGGTAGGACTGCGTGAGGCTTACGTTCCTGAGACAGAGAACAGCCTGCGTAATGAACACAACTAACATCTTTTTCTGTACAAAATTCAATTCAATTCAATTTTATTTATATAGCGCCAAATCACAATCTCACATCTCATGACACTTTACATATAGAGCAGGTCTAGACCGTACTCTTAACAATGTTATTTACAGAGACCCAACAATTCCCACCATGAGCAAGCACTTGGCGACAGTGGCAAGGAAAAACTTCCTTTTAAGAGGCAGAAACCTCGAGCAGAACCGAGCTCTTGGTGGGTGGCCATCTGCCTTGACTGGTTGGGTTGAGAGAGAGAGAGAGGAGAGACAGAGAGGAGAGAGACAGACAGGCAGGCAGGCAGGNGAGACCGGGATAGGGTTGTCATCCCCGTCTGGAGAGAAAAGAGGAAGGGAAATCCTTCTCCAATTCCTCACAACAGACGTCCAAGAGAAAGGATGAGCTGCAAAGGGACCGGGAATGTCACTTTTCGCCGAACTATCAGACTATCAGTCGCCTCAGTGGATTGGTTTGGAGCTCCGGTGACCGGCGTCCGGCATCCTTGTTGGTAGCATTAGCCAGGGCAGTCCGGTTAAAGTCGCTTTCAGAAACTCGCGATTTGGCTATTGGTGGAGCTAGTTAAATAAGCATAAAGCAACAAAATCGGTTTTTGATCGGTTAACACAGTGGAATTTTGGAGAAAAATACGCTAAAGGATTCCAGATGATCTCAGTGGAGAGACAGTATGTAGCCACAGCGAGCGTGCAGCAACAACAGAGCACCGGAAGTCTGGCCAGCAAGAGGAGTGAGAGTAAGAGGAGGAGGACCGGGAGGAGGAGGACAANGGCTCAGGTGAGCCCTGAACCATCCCTTAGTTATGCTGCTATAGGCCTAGACTGCCGGGAGATTTCCCATGATGCACTGAGCTCCTCTCTTCTCCTATCTCTCTCCTTCTGTACTCATTCATGTCCCATTAATGCATGTTACTAACTCTGTATCTTCCCCGGAGTTTCTGTGCTTTCTCGTCTCGCAGGTTCCTGTGGATCATTGTTGCAGACTGCCTGCTGCCGTCGGCCTGCTTGACCCCCACTGCTTCTATTATTATTATTATTATTATTATTATTNTAGTCATATTTCTATTATTAGTTGTATTACAATTTTTAGTCATATTTCTATTATTAGTCATTCTTCCAATGTTATTAATGTTATTATAATAATAGCTGTTATTGCTATTATTAGTTATATTTCTATTGTTATTATAGTTGTTGCTGCATTCCTGTCTGTCTGCCTGCCTGCCTGCCTGCCTTTCTGCCTCTTAAAAGGAAGTTTTTCCTTGCCACTGTCGCCAAGTGCTTGCTCATGGTGGGAATTGTTGGGTCTCTGTAAATAACATCATTAAGAGTACGGTCTAGACCTGCTCTATATGTAAAGTGTCATGAGATGAGACTTTTGTTGTGATTTGGCGCTATATAAATAAAATTGAATTGAATTGAATATGAGGTCGAATTCAGTTTGAAGTGTAAGTGCATCTGGAGATGATGATTCAGCTATCTTTAAGTTTATCGCTAGGATCTTTTCCGTAAGTTCCTTGAGGTGTCCCGGTTTGCGTTTCCGTACATATGGATTGCAAGAGAATTTTTGGCCTCTCAGTAATGCTTTCATTGATTCCCACACGATGAATGAAGATATCCCTGGGGTCTGTTTATATCTAAAAAAATGTTTTGTGTCTCTAAGAATAGAAACTGTGTATCCGAAAGAGGAAGGGAGTTAAGACACCAGGGGCGGATTTCTGGTAGAGTGCATGGTAATTTAAGTTTCAAGATTAACAGCACATGATCAGAAATGACAATTGCCTGGTAGTCACAGTCCTGAACCAATGTAAAGAAGCTGTCTGGTCCTCTGGACACTGTATGTTTTAAAGGAATAGTTTGGATTTTTTGAAGTGGGATTGTGTGAGGTAGTTATGTACAGTCAGTGTATTACCTACAGTAGATGACGGTCAGCACACTCCCATCTTGGAGAAGCAGTCCAGAATACCGACACGGAAACTAAGCAATGTACTGCTGTGGATGGGGTCAGCAGCAAAACGTATTTTAGCCACCAAAATAAATCAATATCTGTTTATGTGTACGCTACATTAAGAATATTTTCACCGCTTTACCTTGCCATCAGACAGCCCTTTCCTTTGGCACTACATTTTCTCAACCATAGAACTTCCATAATCCTACACATAAACCTGTTCAGTCTCCATCTGCATACGGCAATAATACGGCAGTTCAGAAAAAGCTGCCTATCCCTGTATGTTGAAAAATAGTCAATAAAGAAAACAACAAAAGAAAACAAAAAAATATTAAAAAAGAAATAAAATACATATCTGATCTGAAATGAATTAAAACTGTCTCACCCTAATCTCCCACACAAGGTGGGTGAGAGCTGGCCCCAATAGCTAAACATCCGCACATATGTGCTTGTGAAGAGGCTTATTAAGGAGGCTTTCACATCAGGGACCCGGGCCCAGATCAGAGTACACTTGACCCCAAAGATTATTTGTTTGATTAGTGTGAACACTGTGTACCGTACCATACTCAAGACCACCTTTTCCAGAAGAGGTGGTCTCAAGTATGGTTCATGTGTACTCGGGTACGATTCACATCAGGTGTGAAAACTACTGTACCAAAACACGATAGTGGACTGCTATTTAGACTGTGACGTTATAACTATTTGACTGTCTTTTCAAACATGGCTGTGAAAGGATCTCTCTGGACTAACGCAAATTTGGGCAGATGAAAACATACAGTCACAACTGGACATTACACACAAAAATGCAGAGATTTATGGAATAATTTGAGAGTATTTACATGCTCGTGGGTATAATAGAACAACAGAACAATGCCTTGACAAACTAAAGAAAATGAGGCTGCAATACCAGAAAGTACGGGATGCGGCACGTAAGTGGCAGCTCAACTGACGAAAAAGACACATTTCCGTGGTATGATGCAGTAGACAGCATAATCGGCCAAAAACCATCCAATCAAGTGAGCCCAGTGTTACTGAGCTGCAACCCACCACACCACCTCCGGTAACACCATCAACATCATTTCCACCATCCGAAGAGAACATGGGACCAGTTAGTCTACCAATGAGCCTGCTGAGTGGTAAGTAGTAGGTTAACTTTAGCATCCATAATATTCTCATGACACCTTGCAAGAATAATGTGTGGATCTTGTGGTGAAATGTGTTTAAAATACATGCAAACTATAGTTGAGGGTCCGGTAGCTTACAACATAGGTAGCTCCTCTCTCTGTTTTATTCATAATCCATGGTTTTATGAAGACATATCCACAAGTGCTCTTCGTGTGTGCTTGCTAGCACCGCAGCCAATTTGGCGGCAACAATTAGTAATAAAACAATGCCAGTTCATCCAGCAGTGGCACATACCTGTCCATGGTGAACTCCCGATTTTCCCGTTCAAAGCGCAGAACAAGAGTAGAAATATCGATATCTTGCAGTGAAACTCAATGGAGCTACATGGGACGGCATATGCAGTGGTGGAATGTAATTTACTCAAGTACTGTACTTAAGTACGAGGTACTTGTACTTTACTTGAGTTTCCATTTTATACAGTTTTCTGCTTATACTCCACTACATCTCAGAGGCAAATATTGTACTTTTTATTTCACTACATTTATCTGACAGCTTTGGTTACTTTTCAGACTACAAATTTTCATACTTTCAGGAAGGTTTTTAATGTGGGACTTTTAGTGGAGTATTTTCAGTGTTGTATTGCTACTTTTACTTAAAAGTACTCTGTGGAGTTCTTAACTGGCTATGAAACAGTCTCAGTTTTATACTGATGCCTCTATATGACATACATAAGCAAACAAGACCAACAGCGAGAAGACTGACTATTTCTATTACTTTCTAATAGTTATTCTTAATGTCTGCCACTGGATCGGGTTTTTCCACGACATCAGACGAAACTGCACTGGGGTTTGTTCTGGCTGAATTCCAGTTGCTTCAGCCACTAACTAAAGGTCCATCTCCAGAGCTGCCGACAGCTCTCCTCCTGGGGTAATCTCCTTGCAGCAGGGAGTGAAACGGAGGGAACATGTAACCCAACGTTAGGTGAAACACTACCGCCTTTGTCCACAGAGACCGCCAAAATCAACACAAAATTAAAAGTTCCACAGAGTTCTTTTAAGTGAAGGATCTGAATACTTCTTCCACCACTGGGCATATGAGAGGATAAATATCCGAAAAAATACAGTTCCATTTATGGGCCAAGGATATAGAGGCTATAGCTAGTATCAGTGGGCAAGCTATCCATAACATAGACATTATGTAGTTAGATTTTGACAGAAACAGCGGCCCTATCCCTGACCACTATGCTGAAAGAGATGCTGTTGATGATTCATCCAAGATCCACACATTGTTGTGACAAAATTTTGATGTAGGAAGAATTGGTTCATTTGTGCATGTATTTTATACCATCAAAAATAATCAAAAGTACCTGATTGTATGTATATCTAACATATAAAGTGTGAAGATTGTGTTTTAGCATGCAACATAAAAAGATCATAAAGTTTTTTAAAAATACAGTCCGAGTGCTCCTGGAAACAACTGTGTCAAAAACATGTCCAGACTTGCTCAAGAGTGGAAAATCCCCAAACATACTGGAATCAGAGATATGCCTGGACTTGCCCGGGCAGGGGGTTGGACCATCCCAGATTTGGGAGAAGTTACACCAATATTTACCTGGCAACAATGATTATTTTTAGAAATAGGTGGAGAGGCTCAGGTTTCTCCACCAATGAGGGCACGGGCACTTGGACAATATAAGGTGTTGCACAGGCAGTGGCAAATCAGTCAGATTCCGGGACTGGCTCGGGTTTTATCTCTGTGAAGAATAAAACTCTATTGCATCGAACTCGTCTCCAGTGAATTCTTTGAACCTGTTTTGGGACTCCAATAGCTACTCAATCCTGAAGAAGACAAAGTGTTGGTGAAGAGGTCCAGACTTAAACTCTGGCCCAGACCTGGACTTCTGATCTTCAACATTAATTGGCGAGCCAGCAGCCAGGAGANATATATATATATATATATATATATACATAGTATACACCATGGTGCGGAAAGAATGATAATGGGGAAAGAATGGATGAATGGTTATTAAATGTGTGTATAGCATGTTGGATTGTTGCTTGTCTTGTGTTCATGGGAGGAATGATTTGGATGGCAATACAAGACCCAGTAAAGGCAAGACCATAGAACAGGAATAAAAATGCACAGATGAACAATAGAATAGTGTGGACTCTTGCTCAGAGTGTAGACAGAAGGTGTGTAAAAATAGTTGTGTATCGTGTTAAAGTATGTGAAGTTGTCAAGGCTTGTGAAGTGGTTATAAGTGTGGAAACAGGTGTTATAGTGTGTAAACTATATTGAAACTAGCACAGCACTTGTGGCTAACGCTCTTCAGTGCGGTAGCATCTCAGCTGGGTGCTGAGGTGCTACCTCATATAAAAAAGGAAAAGGTATTGCGCGCATCGCTAGGAGCCTTCGGGACTGCGATAGAAAAAGTTAACATTAATGCACGTGTCGCTAAGGGGCCTACGGGACGGCGACAGTTAAAAGCAAACGAGTCATTGCGTGCGTCGCTAAGGGGCCTATGGGACGGCGATACTGGTCAGAAGAGTGTATATAGTGCATGTAAAAACCGCTTTTCACATAGATGAGTTAAAGAATTGTGTAAATAGTGACTATATCAGTTAACAGTTATAATATTCTTTTGTAAATAGTATAGGGCTCGACAGTGCGAGCGTTTCACTCACATTTTGCAGCCACAAATAGATGTGCATGAACTGTAAAATGTATTTTAAAGCAGGCGTGTAAACAACCAAACATTAGGGTGTGTTCACACTTGTTGATAAATTGCTGGATGTAACTTCAGAACGAGAACTGCGAGAAGAAAGACAGCGCCTGGGCGCAGGCGAGAGATAAGACTCACGACCAGATTATCATAATTTATAAAAGTGCAGCGCATTTCACACATGAGACGGAAGTAACGGACCTGTCAATGCGCATTCAACCGGCGCTGGACCTGTTCATCTGAGTCAGCCATTTGACGGTTAGTAGAAGTTTCAGCCTGCACTGTAGTGCGTACACTTCACTGATAAACCAGAGAACTATACAGTAACATAGGGTTTCATGGTTAAACAGAGTTGTTGTATCACGTTTACACCTACGCTCATATTCACATGCTTTCTTTCGTCCTTATAGGCGCTCTGTCTCTCTCCCCGACTCTCTTCCTGTTTCTTTTTTTTTCTCTCTTCCTCACTCTCCACCTCTCGCTCCCTCAATTCAATTCAATTCAAAGGGGCTCCATGGGCATGAAAGTTTTAAGAACAGTATTGCCAAAGCATAAAAATTAATTATAATCGTACAATTCATTAATTACCTATATACAGATCTTGTGTGTGTGTGTGTGTGTGTGTGTGAATGCATGCATGCATGTGTGTGCTGTGTGTGTCTAGGTCAGTCACTG